>FIZV01022405.1:0-10651 GCA_900050545.1 Trionymus perrisii | reverse complement strand
GAATCACACACGACTTGAAAGAACGAACGAACGATCATATGGTCTCCTTTCATTTAGGGAACCAAGAGAACCGGGAACGAGAACAAAATTTCCTTGTTCGTGCAGCACTGCTGGTCGACGGTCGTTACAAGTCACATGACGTGACGTACGTTACGTTACAGAAGCGTTACAGTCAGTCAGTCACATTGATGCATTTTTTATCACGTGCTTTTTTATCAAAAAATTTTCGATCGGCGTTTTTGTAGAAACAGAAAATTGAAGATTGAAAGTTCCTTCTTAATTCTTATATGAAATTTCTTCGAAGTAAAGTCTTCCTTGTAAGATAGTCGACAGGGCCGACTCTGTAGTTGATCAAAGTTGGAAATAAATTTCGAATACATCATAACCATAATAAAAGTTGTACTCTAAGAGAAAAAAACACAAGTAAGTTAATGATTATTTCATTACATTTATTTGATTATTCAGTTATTTGATCAATTTCAGTATTCTCGCTTTACTCAGTAAAGCATTCATTCCCATGTAACATCCAGCCAATATTCTATTACCCGCAAATGCTGTTCTGCCATGTAAAACTCTCCAATTATTAATGAACAAAACAGTCCCTGGTGTCAGTTGAAGTTTCCATTGGATGTTCTTTTCATTCACAATATCTCTGAATCGTTTCACACTCGAATAGAACATATTTTGGTCGTATTTCGAAAAACTAACTCTCGGGCTCCGATCGTATATATTGTACCTATAATTTAGGACCGAAAAATAGTACGATAAAATGGCTGCATATTAGTGATATTCTCTCATTTACCTTATTTGCTCAATTTTATCCAATTGGGGAAATGTATTGATCATGGGTTTTGTATACGTGTAGTGATGTTGATCATTAATGTATTGCCATTCTATAGAAGTAGTTCGTAAGCAATCGTAACTTATTTGATATTTATTTTTCAAAATACTTGCAGCATTGAATCCATCTACGAGTATAGTTTCGCCTCCTTGTTCAGCAGCTTTGAAACAGTGGAATACCTGCAATCTAACCTGAATGGGTATTTTCAAATTGCTATTACCGCCAATAAACCAATCAAATTTGTTACCCGGCTGGTTCGATAAAATACGTATTGTCTGTATGAACAGATAGTCCTTGATGACTGTAAGCTGTATCTTGATACTGTTCGAATCCTTGTGTATTGTTTAAATGCCACATCCCACCATAAATTGTATACATCACAGGACCTAATTTGTTGACTGTTTTCTCGGTTTCTTCCATCGTTGCCGGCACCTGTAAAAAGATCTATACTTTATTTTTAATTTTTTTAAAGACATCTATCGACCATTATTTTCATGTACATCTTTCACGAGACCAATTCCATATCGAAGAAGCGATATTGTCAAGAGTTTTGCTATTTGTTCCGAACTATCTTTATTCGATATTATTGGTATTTTATTTTCTATTTCTTGTCCCGACCACAATATTTCGTCCAATCTTGATTCTGGTTGATGTTGTATTTTGATCCAGTCCAAATTATATTTCGATGTATGTCCGTCGATCCCTTGAAATTGAACACTTCCTAATACATTGTAGGTGTTATTTTTTCATTGAAAACTTTATCACGAGTCATACTTACAAATGATGGATATCTCGTTTGCATTATGAATTAGTGATCTTATTTGAGTTCTGTTCATTTTTATATCATTGATATTTCGTTGATTAGAATCCCAATTGTAACACTCATGACATCTGAAAATTTTGTTTCAGTTTTCGGCCAATAATTTGAATGTTTTTCAAGACCAATCCGTTAATAAAGGTAAATATTATACTCAAAAGGTAGTAAATTTTTTACTATTCAATATTTATACGTTACGGTTGGAGGAATTAGGAGAAATATATAAAAGATAGAAAATGATAATTTTGCGGTACAGAAATGATTCACCTTTGAAGTTTAGATAGAATGGAATTTCTAATATCATATAAAAACAAATGATTTAGTTTCTGTTCTAATTTTAATTTTGGAACTACAAAAGATGGATGTTCTGTTGAAAATTAAAGTAAATGTTTTATTTTCATTTCATACTGTATAATTGAGAGTAATGTTTTTCTAATGGCAATTACGAAATTATTTTTACAGATAGTATAACGAGATGACCGAAGAAACTATTGAACCTGCGGAATTCTCCGAAGAAACTGCTGAACCTACGGAATTGCCCGGAGAAACTGCCGAAGCTACGGAATTCCCCGAGCCTTCGGACCCTTCAGAGGCTTCCGATAGTTCCGACAACGATTTCAGTGACGAGCAGCACAGCTCTGACGAAGAAGCCGAACAGCACTGCTCTGACGAAGAATCCGAACAACACAGCTCTGATGAAGAGTCCGAACAGCACAGCTCTGACGAAGAAGCCGAACCAGAAGACTTCTCCTCCGATAGCAATTTTCCTAAAACTTACAAAATCAAAGACGAACAAGCGGTATCTCTGGATAGCACCTACGTACTTCACATATCAGCGATTTTCGAAAGCAATAAAATAAAACTGGTCGCTGGATTATCGGATTATCAATGCGTTCTGTACGATATAGAGCAAGGTTTTCATAAAGGAGTTACTAAACAAATCCACGAAGACGTGATAACTGGTGTGAAACTAGTGGATGAAAATCTATTTTATTCCAGTTCTTTGGATGGTACGATAAAACTGTGGGATTTACGTGATATGAACAAGCCATCTTCTGTGTTTCGGGACGATACCGACGGAGAAGATCAATTGAAGCCTATCAGTTGTTTCGGATTGTCATGCGACGGTAAATTTATCGGCGCTGGTACGAACGTAATTGACGCAGATGCCTATGTATTATTTTGGGATTCTCGAAATGCCAAAGTTTTGGGCGGCTATTGGGAAACTCATACCGACGATGTGACAGCTATCGAATTTCATCCAGTGAAGGAAAACACAATGTTGAGTGGTTCGACTGATGGACTGATAAATTTATTCGATATAAGCGCCCCTAGTGAAGACGAAGCTTTTCAAAATTCCTTCAATGTAGAATCGTCCGTCAGAAAATTAAAATGGATCAATGTTGGAAACGAAGACCGCATAGGATGTATTACTGATATGGAAACAGTACAATTTTGGAATACCGAAGATACCAGTCCTTATGCCGATTTCACTAGAAAATCACTCGCTGTGGCTATGTACATCAGATCATCGGATAACGCTTACATTACTGATATTCACCAGTCTTCATATGATGAAAATTGTAACGTTGTGGTACTTGGCGGTTCTAACGTACAGAAAGGAGAATATATCAAATCTCTAACTTTGAATGACAAAAACTTACAACCTTACAGTACATTTGTTGAAAACAAACAGATTATTAGATGTAGCTGTTTCAAAGATGGTACTTTTATTACTGCTGGAGAAAGTGGAATCATCAGTGTATGGGAAGATACCGACGAATATACGAATAAATTGCAGCTTAAAGAGCGTACAAAAAAATTCAAACCTTCGGATTAATTATTTTATTTTTACCTGCAGTTGTCTCTTAACCATATTAAATTGACCGTGGTATCGCCTATGTCGATGGACATTTTATATCTGTGATTTCTGTAAATAAAAATTCATGCTAAAATCATCTCATAAATTGTTTCACTATTCGTGAATTGAAAAAAAAAACACATTTATCTTTAACGTCTACGCGAGTAATAATATGTCAAATTAAAATGCTAATTATTATGTCATTAACCTAAAAATTTCCTTCAATGTTTTGTTATAGAACGTGAAATTAAGCGCCATGATTCATCGAAAATGTCGAAATAATATTTACCCAGATTCTAAATCTAGTATTTCTCGACTCACAGTACCAGACGAGAAAGTATCCTGGGATATTCCATGGTCCGATTATGCTCCACCCTGTTACACATCGAAAAGCATCATAGGTCAAGTATGGGCCGATCCTGATACCTCGGATTTGAATTTCCAACCTCTTTGGAATCAATTAGATGGTAAAGTGAATCGTAGAAGTTACGTTAGAGAATATAAAATCGTCGACGGTTGTCCTCTTAACCCTATTGGAAGAACTGGTCTACGAGGAAGAGGTATTTTAGGAAAATGGGGCCCGAATCATGCCGCAGATCCGGTTGTAACTAGATGGAAACGAAACCCCGAAGGGGAAAAGCAATACGATTCGACCACCGGTGAACCTATTCTACAATTTGTTGCGATTAAGAGACGAGATACCGGAGAATGGGCTCTACCGGGTGGAATGGTAGATGCTGGTGAAAGTGTTAGTCAAACTTTGAAACGTGAGTTTTTAGAAGAAGCTTTGAATTTTCTTGAGAAATCCGATGAAGAGAAAATTGAATTGAAGGGGGAAATTGAGAAGAAGTTCGCCGATGGGACTGAAATTTACAAAGGGTATGTGGACGATCCAAGGAATACCGATAATTCTTGGATGGAAACTGTTGCTGTACATTTTCACGATGAGGATAGCCAGTCTTTAGGTTTGTTACCTTTAAATGCTGGTGATGATGCAGTCGGTGTACGTTGGATGGATGTTGATAAGAATTTAAAATTATACGCTAATCATACGGATTTTTTTAAAAAAGTTATCGATAATATTCGAGGTAATTGATGAATTTATCTGATCTATGAGTCGAAGTTTTGATTTTTTTTCTGAAAGCAGATAGAAGCCTGTACGTACCTCCTGTATATTAGTTATGGTTTGTGATGATTTTTTTTTACATCTGAGTAAGTTTGTTTAAAGGAGGAATTCCACTTGATAAATTTAATTCCATTTTCCAAAGTGTCCGCCTGTTTCGGTTTTATGAATTCTTAAATTAAATAGTGAATACAATAAAAGATGTAGGTACTTACCGAATGTTGAGCTGTAAAAAAAAATGAATAATGTTGAATAATTTCTCTATTTAAGTAAGTAAACTATCATGAACTGACATTCCAATTTTTATTGTAAAGTGTAAAGTGTAAATTACCTATTTAAGCTATATTCGAATTACGAATTACATAGATAAAGGTTTTACGTGGAGGTCAAAGTCTAACATACTTCGTACCTATACGTAATTGAATTATGGAAAAGAATGCTTCAATATAGTGTAAATACCTAATTTATGAGTATTTGAATTAAATAGGTTTTACGTAAAGTTCGTCAAATTCGCTCTGCCAATGTAATGGATGATTGTAATTATAGCTTAGTACTTTTCTGTGTACCTACGTTAATATTTTTTCTATTGTAATTCTTAATTTTGTATTCCTAGGTTACTTATTTTTCAAGAAAATGAAGCACTAAAGGTGAAGGCAGGTATGAAAACGAATTTAAATTTTCTTTTTCATTTTCTTGAATAACTATTCATTGTAGGTACCTATTTGTTATTTTTTGAATAAATTAAAAAATTTCAAAATTTTTATTTTTACTCTTGGTCGTGGATGAGGATGTTGATGTTAGAGTGAAACTGTCCAATCAAAGTTAACGATCTCTGGGTCTGGGGTTGCTGTGGGTAAAATATAGACACACTTTTTGACAGGTTGAGGTACATACCGTACATGCCTTTGTGGCGTGCGCAACTTTTTTCTTTTCGATGGAAGAAACCGGAAGAATCGCACTTTAATCGCACTCTTCCAGAATAATTTGGAAAATATTTCCGTTACGGAAGACTTGAAAGACGACAGACGTATCAACGGTTAGACTACCGGTACCAAACCAATTACTATTCGAACCAACTTCGAACCCTCATTTAGTTGAAATTTGAAAATGAAATACGATTTACGATAATTATAAAAGTCGGAATTGTTCCCGAATTACTTTCAACATTTGGCTCGAAAGTTCGAAAGCATTATTTCTCGTCAGAAAATATTAAAAAAAAAAATTTGAAAGAAGAAAGAATAATAGAATTTATTTTAAAATATTGTTATGTAAAGTTCTATTAATTGGCAACACTGGTTGATCCAATCCAATTTCAAGTTTTCAACGACGGATTCCATTTTTCTGTAACGTATTTTTCGAGTTTTCGTTTTCGTTTTGTTTGTTATGAATTCTTGAAGATATGATAATTGATTTTATTTTGTTTTATTTAAAAGAATTAATTAGCAATTTGATTTCAAATATTGATACAACAATTTTATTCGAATTTAAATGATGATTCTTATTACAATATTTAGCACTAAGCTTTATTGTTGAACGGTCATACCAAGTACGTTTACGACTCTACTTACATTTTCTTATAATTAACGTTCTATAATTCCGATTTGAATTACAAATTTATTGAAAGTATGCAAAAAAAGTTCAGTTAACTTGTTTTTCTATTGCTTAAATAATTTAACGTAGTGTACATTCGTTAAAGTTATGTAGGTTACGCGGCGATTACTATGCTCTAGATTGATAAGGATTTAATTCCATCAACAATTCAGCGCCAAGTGAATTCAAGCTGTATGCAGCTGCAATTATAATACTGAGATGCGAATTATTGCAAATTAATCAATATTTTGTTTTCTAGAGAGATTATAATGGAAATGTGCATTATACCAAGTAATGAAAATTTGAATTGGTTCGCTTCTGCACATAGAGATGTTGTTATTGAGATAATTATTAAAAATGACGGGAAAAACCTAGCAAATGTGAGTAATTGAATCTGGTTGAAGCACATTCGAGAAATTTGCTAGTATGTTTGTGCTTCTTATTTTTTTGTTTCTAATTTGCCATTTCTTTGTGTGTCTGCGGTCGGGGAAAATGTTAACATCAGCTGATGGGTTCTGTCTGTATAAAATCTGACTCAAAATGAATGGAAATACATGAAAGCGCTTCAGTAATCGCCTTGCATAACTGAATGAGTTACCTACGTGGTCACTAATTTGCAGAGAGTTCTAAAACCGTTATATATTTTGTTACAGACTCGGAAAATTCAGTACTCTGCCTAATTGGCGACGACAGAGGTCTGTCGACCTGCTGATCTTGTCTTTACTTACTGCAACTGATTATATTATTGACGCAGTTAGGGTCTAATTTTTTTTCCTTACTCAAAATGGATTCTAACTTAGAATGTTTGACCATTCAAAACATCTCAAAATTGGATATAAATCAGGATGTGAGTAAATTATGCTTAATATAGTCAGTTCAATAAGTTCTAACTGTTAAATTTCCATTCATTTTACATATAAAATTGTATGTTTCATCAATATACCGACGTTTTAAATAATTCTATTTTTATCTATTCATTTTTCTCATCATGACATAAAAATATAATTATTTATTCACGGTCAGTTTTATATGTATTTATGTGACTAACCCCAATGTTTAGTGTAAGTATGATGTGGCATGCTTATATTCTTTATTTAGCAGATTGGCTTATTGTTCATTTGCCTGTTTTAGCACTGTTTCTGTCATGAGCAACGTGAAAAGAAGTTTATTATTTATAATAATTTTTATTTTTCTCATACTGGCATGTCTTTTTTGTATACAGTTCGCCCAGAAATATCTGGAATATTTGATGACCCTGATTCACAAACCTGTAGACTTCATTCAAGCTGCTGTAGTTATGCAAGCTTTATCTTCGGTTTTTGCCAAAAAAGTTGATAATCTACAAGAGCAAGTGCTGCAGTTTCATATTATATTTCGTAAATTGGAGTAAGTTTCCATCACACGCATACGTAAATTTTAATGAATCGATTCAACGTTGAAATTCTTTTATAGATTGGGAAGAGTGAACGAATTAGGTGCACCAAATGCCGAAGACGATGACGAAGACCCAGAAAATCGTGATAAAGATAAAGCAAAAGCTGCGAAGAAGAAAAATGACAAAGAGGCATTACTAAGTCGTTTCGAAGATATTTGTCAAGATGTTTCACTCATTCGTAAGTTCAAATTTGTACCTTGTTGCTATAGCTTATTCGTGATTAAAATTCTTCATTGAAATTTTTCAGGCAAATCTTGCGTGAAGAAATTCTGTCACGAAGAAGTCAAAAAGACTGATACCTTTTTGGTTCGTAATAAAATCTCCGAATGTCCGAGAGTGAAGACCAAAGACGATTTCTCGTGCTATATTTACGACAGTAAAGAAGAAGTTTTGGGTAGTAAAGAAGAATTTAGGTTTGTATTAGCGAATCGTAAAACTGCATAGATTGTTTATGTTTTGAATTTTAACAACTGTTCGTTTTCGTTTCACAGTATCAATGGTATCTTATGTAACGGCGTGATTCCCAAAGAAGACTTTTGTCTGTCGTGTAACCATGGTGAAAATGGCGCTGCTATCGATGGTAGGTTGAATAAGTAAACTAATTCATCATTTAATATCGCTATTACTTATTAATAAAATCCGTTTGTACAGATTCCGTTTTTAACGTACCTATTGAATCACATCAAATGACAGTGGATGCCGAGCCACTACCTCCCGTAATAAACGATATAGAAATTGATCACGATCCTCTCGACGGTCCACCCTCTCCCGGCGGCGGTAGTCAAAGTTATCAAACTATTGTCGAAGAATTTCTCAATAATTCTAATCTCGATGAAACCGATACGTCTGGATTTGTCTATTTCGAAAAAATGAAGTAAATACTTCTGTAAATAATTGAAGATTTGGTAGGAATATGATAGATATTAATCATTTACAATTGTAGCAAAATTGGCGAAGCTGTAGTAAACGTTGATCAAATGATTGAAGCAGTTTGGAATCCTATCTGCGATAATAATAAAGCAATTGAGAGACAATTAAAAACTAGGAGTGTTATCAAACTGCCCGAATGTTTAAAAAAGGTTGCGTTTTTTGGGAATTATTTACAATTTTTGTTGTTCGTATTTTAATAGTTAAATTTTTATTCGTAGGGTGATGATAAGTCGAGAAATGAACCATATCCCAACAATTACGTGTTAGCAGATTTATTATTGGGTATATTCAAATACAAATCCGGTCTTCCTTTCGGTAGTTGTATAGCTAGTGGATTGCAAAAAGAAGAAGAATATCGTCGAAAGATTCTCATGAGAGAAAATAAAAGAAGTATTTGATATTGCACTTGGATTTATTTTTGATACCGAATAATTGGTTTTGATTTTTAAAAATCCATTTTTATTTTAATTAGGGCGTAAGAAAAGAAATAATCCTACCGTGGAAACTGAAACAGGTATGATTTTCAACTTGAGTCATTATTGCTAGAAAGCATTAAAACTATTCTGTGTTTTTTATTATTTATTTGTTATTTTTGCAGAATTCCGTGGATTTAACGCATTCGGAGACGATGATGATCGTGACCATGGAAGTAAGTGCAGATTTTGTCATATATCTATCTAAGTTTCAGTAAAATAACTCGTTCAATTCAATTTACAGTGTTTGAACATGAGAACGACGTTGCACCCTTTGACGATGTGATGCCATTGAGTGATTCAGATATTCCAATGTTGCCTAATCATCCACCTCCAGATGATCAAAATTACATAGAAGGGGCTATTAGAAGTATCGAAGAATACCAAAAAGGATTACAAGGCCATCCCGTTAGTATTCTCCTTCTCTATCGCAGATTTTTCAGTAAATCATTGAAATTTACACTCTACAACTTGTGTTGATTATCTAGGACGATACCATTAACGAAATTGCATCCAAAGTATCCTCCTGGCACGACAGTATACGACCGATATTAGAAAGAGAAGAAGAAAGAACATGTTTCGATATACACGAATACGGTACCAAAATTCTAGACAAATTTCCTCGCAACAGCGGTAAAAATACCTTATCATTCGCTAACATCGTAGAAAATCAACCCAGAGAAGAAATTCCCAGATTTTTCCTTTCGTCGCTTCTACTGGTAACATTCATTTATCTTTATATTTCGTAT
This sequence comes from Trionymus perrisii, assembly GCA_900050545.1. Taxonomy (NCBI): domain Eukaryota; kingdom Metazoa; phylum Arthropoda; class Insecta; order Hemiptera; family Pseudococcidae; genus Trionymus; species Trionymus perrisii. Next base: position 832 of record FIZV01022405.1, on the reverse strand, counting down.
AATCGATGAGCAATGATTATCTGAATACTCTTTTCAGGCGAATTCTTATAACGTCGAGATATCCAAAGACGATCAAAATGAACTCGGGGTCAACGATATGAATTTAACGTTATTGAGTCGAGTACGCCAACACGAAACGTTAGATCAGGATATGCGTAAGGAGTTCTCATAAAAAGTTTGCTCACTTTTGATCTTGAAATATTTATCATTTGTTGAAATGGTCTCTTGTTCCTTGATAAGAAAATGTTGATAACTCGTTGTAATTATTTGAAAGAACTGTTGTAACTTTACGTTACCTTACTGATAATACTGTGGATTTTTTTAAATTTTATAATCCATTTTTTTTTTTCTAGAATTTCTATATTTCTAAATAGATGTTTTAGAGTTATACGAATGCTAATATTGGCAGATTTTTGTAACTTTTTTATAATAGTTTTTTCTTGTATTGTTACAAATTTGTAATTCTAGTGGTATTTTTTGTAATTTTTTGTTTTTTAAAATAATATTGAAAAATATGTTGAAAGTTTTCTTTTTTAATATCTACGTGAAAAGAGCCTTTTTGCAACGTGGCGATTGATCATTTTTAGGAATTGCGGTTATTCACATGATGCTATTTTTTTTAAAAATTGCATTTAAAAAACATGCTTCTTATTTGTTCTCAATTTTCGAGAAAGCAAAAGTTTTTTTTTCAAACTAGATATTTTTTTAATTTTATTGAAGCATAAAATAATCTTTCAAAATTCTGCTTTAAAACAAATTTTCTAAATAATAATTCTGTACACTAAAGCACCGAAGATGGAAGTCCAATTTTTTTCGACTTCGAGATTTTCAT
>FIZV01022387.1:0-11525 GCA_900050545.1 Trionymus perrisii | reverse complement strand
ATTCTTCATTTAGGATATCATTTGAATGATTTTTAACTATAAAAAAAACTCGTCCTGGAAGAAAGGGCCTAAGTGACTTTTTTTCTTTTTCCTTATTTCTCGAATACTAAGCCACAAAATCGGCCAACAAATGAATATATTTCATCTAGGGTAGACCCTTAAAAAAAAAAAAAAAAGTTGCCCATTTCAACGGCATCATAACAGTATTTACATGTGAAAGTTTAAAATGCGTTTTTCTCAAAACACGATTTACGCACTTCGGCCCTTTCTTAGTGGGCGCGTTCAATTTTACCAAACTGAAAAATTTTTTCAAACTTTAATATTTCCTTTCCGTAGTAAGCGATCAGATTTTCATTGGAACGCATATTTTGCGAGTTGTTATCAAAAATCATAATACAATAATTTTCCAAAAGATATTTATACAAATTTTTCAAAATTATCAAAATTGTAAAAAAAAAATAAATAATCAAACTTTAAAAATCTGTCTAATTTCAAAAAATTTATTAAAATTTCGTCTTTCAGAGAAGTACAAGAGTAAAACGATGAAAAATTTTTACTCGACGGTCCGGCTAAACATTTCCGGTTGGGGCAGAAATTTGACTGAAAATCAAATCAGATATCTTCAAGAACAAGTTGAATTGTTTTATGCAAATGGAGGTGCTCTGAATACCATGTCTTTATCTCTCCAAAGCAAGGTTTGGAAAACGAGAGTCTGTTATTCAAACTAAGGTATTCAAAATGTGCAAATATGCTAAAATTTGTTTCAGATTCAAACCGATATGGGTCTGTCCGATCTTTACGATTCGTTAGTCAACGTAGTCGCTGCAGACCTTCCATCTTCAGTTTACGTGTATAAATTTGATTTTGAAGGCAATGCATGTAAAACCAAAGATAAACTTTTACAAATCTTAGATGAGCCCTTGGAAGGTATTATTTGTGTTATTGCTCACTCCCAACTAAGTATAATGCTTGCCGATAAGACACGTTTTTGTACAACATCGCAGGATCCATTCATGGAACAGACTACAGTTATTGGGCTTTTATGCAAGAGGAAGAAATTGATTCTCTAACTCCAAAAACCAGACAAATGATTGAAACATTTACAAAGTTAATCAGCACTTTTGCAAAAACAAGGTAAATATCGAGTCAGATATAACATCCAAATTACATATTTTATAAACTTGGAATTATTTTGTTCAGCAACCCTAATTATGAAGGACTACCAGTCAAATGGAAACCTACGTCAGTGGAAAACTCTTGTTACTTGAAAATCGATGATCGGTTGGAATCAATCGAAGGTAAATTGAATGGTAAACGAATGGAATTTTGGGAAAATATAAAAAAAAAAATTTCAATGAACTATCCAAAGAGTAAATTGTAATATGTTTGAATAAAATTGTAAAATAGACTGGAAATTTATTATAAAAACTTTGAAAATTTTTACAAAAGGGTTGTAGGGAAAAAGAACCGTCAGTCACTTCGTCAGATAATAATTTCATAATTTTGAGGAGCAATTATAAAAGTATGTAGTTAAAAGTTACTTGCACGATTCAAACGAAAGGGATAAGACCAAAATTTCTGAAAAATTGTAATAACAGTAAATGAAGGCCATATCCGAGGAATCAAACAATTTTTCAAGTTCTCTGGAACCGAGTTCTACTCTTTTTGGGAGTGCCATATGGAAAACCACCAACTAAAAATTTTAGATTCGAAGCTATCGTGTAAAAGAATAACTATGCCATCAATTTGTTTAGTAAAAACACTGATCATTTTCAAAAATTTATTGATTTTTTTTTCAGTGGTACCTACATTTGAAACCTGAATGCAGGTATTACTTATCAACTATGTTACCCTCGGGGGTCCTATTTTCAAAAATTAGATAAAAATTTTGGAGGGTAGATGGGAAAAAACATGAGAAACCATATCAAATGACGTTTTCAGCGATAAAGAGCTCTGAAGGTACAACAAGTAGGTACTATGCATTGATAACTTATCTAGGTATCCCAAGGTGAAAGCAACTATTGTTTTTAGGGGTTACCTTTGCATTTAAAACTTTGATCGATCCAACACGATAATTTCATTAACTACAGTGGCCATTATAACTACTTTTTAGTGATTCGTGCATTCTAGATGAAAATGTCCGAAAAAGTTGTAATAAAAGTGAGTGAAGGTCAGATCCGAGGAATAAAACAATTATCCAAGTTCTCCGGAACAGAGTTCTATTCTTTTTTTGGAGTACCCTATGGAAAACCGCCAACTAAAAATCTTAGATTCAAAGTAATCATGTAATAGAATAATGTCAGCAATTTGCTTTTAACAATAACTCCAACAAATTGTATTTCCAGGATCCGGTCAAAGCACAACCATGGAAGGATATCCTAGACGCAACGCGTGAAAAAGATGGTTGCATACAATACTCACTGCTGTCATGCGAACTAATGGGTGATGAAGATTGCCTGTTCAACAACATTTACATACCAAAGGTACCCGGTCCAAAATGAAAACCGTATGTCTCCATTACACATTTTAAATCAAAAACTTTACTTTTTCAACATTAATTACCTACCAGATGCCTCGAAAAAATGAACCTCTCAGGCCAGTCATTGTCAATATTCACCCAGGAGCTTATAGTTTTGGTTCACCAGGAACGAAATTTTTTGGATCCCCCGACTTCATTATGCACAATGATGTAATATATGTCTGTATTGCTTACAGATTACATATTTTGGGTAAGATATCAGATCACATTTTCCCAAAAAATATTAAATAATACATTCTAATTATTTCAACGTTTTCATTTACTAGGTTTTTTGAACTTGAAATTGAAGGAATGTTCGGGCAATCAAGGCATCAAAGACATAGTTCTGTCACTTCAATGGATTAAAAAGAATATCCAATCGTTTGGAGGAGATCCAGAAAATGTAACATTGCTAGGGAGTAGTAGTGGAGCTGTAATTACCAACGTCCTCCTGCTGTCACCCTCAACAAAGGGTATGCTCTCTGCTACCATTCATATCAGTTAATATGAAAACAATATCATGTTCGAATAATGTTGCAAATATTTTCTGCCACTGAAATAGGCCTATTTCATAAAGCTATACTGATGGGTTCATATTTACACATTCCCAGCGTACCTCATCAAAAAAGTAACGAAGAATTTGGTTTAGAAATAGCAACTCAATTAGGTTATCAAGGTGACCCAAAAGACCATAAAAAATTGTTAGCATTTTTGAAACAGCAAGAAGCGGTGTTACTAGTTGAAGGATGCAGAAAAAGTCAAAGACATTTACAACAGGTAAGTACCCACTCACTCATTTTGAGTTCTCGCTGACTCATGATTACTTGTTTTATTTGTTAGACCATAGCTCCCATATATCCAATTAGCGTGTTTAATATAACATTTGATGGAGGAAGCATTTTACCAGAATGGCCCAGAACATTGACTGAAACAATGGAGCCAATACCGATAATCATTGGATTTACAGATGTAGAATCAGTCATGGGTTTTGTTAGTAAGTGGCTTATTTTGTAATGCTATTTTTTGGCAAACCAGATGCACTCAAACATCGCTTATTGGTCGTAAATTAGAAGGAATACGATACAGTACAGAAAAGAATTTCAATGGTGCATTTCGACAGAACTGCTTTGGCTGGGGCCACCGTATCAGTGATGATGATGTTCATGCAATCAATAAAGAAGTAGAAAAATACTACTTGAATGGGAAATCAATTGAGGAAGCACCGATAAGCGTGAAAATGGATGTATGTAAACAATAAAACCAATCTATTGGTAGTCATTTACCACACATAGATAAGACATGACTTATCTATTAGATTAATTACTTATCAACTTGTCTTCAGATTCAAACTGATATTGTGTTATCTGATGTTTATGATACTGTTATCAATCCTATGTCAGCTCGTTTACCGACATCCGTTTTTGTTTACAAATTCCAATACGAAGGCAACATGTATTCTTTAAACTCCTACTTCAAAAATCTGATAAAAGAGGAAGTAAAAGGTACATAATTTTACCAAAAAATCTACTTCAGATCATCTGTACATTTTAATGACGATTTTTAGGCATGTATCATGCCGGCGATTATTTCTATTGGAATCGGTCTGATGACCCCGGAGATAGAGAAGCTCGTCAAATGGTGCAAAATTTCACCAAACTCTTAACAACTTTTGCTAAAAATGGGTACAGAAGTGCACACTCTTGATCAGATAACTTACTATGACATACATTCGGTAATAACAAAAATGTTTTTAGGGACCCAAACTATGAGGAATTTCCTATCAAATGGAAACCATGTACGCCACATTATCCGTGCTACCTGAGTATAAATGAGCCACCTGTTTTGGTAGATGGCAAAGTGAATAACGATAGATTAGAATTTTGGGATGGAATAAAGAAGAAGTACGCAACTAAATTGAAATAAATGAAGTTATTTTACACAATCGAGTGAATTTTTTCATCAAGTGCACCCTAATTTTCAAAATTATATAGATCTAGCGGTTTGAAAAAGTTAGTTAAAAGTTTTTTATAATTTTGAAAATCTTCTCAAAATTATAGAATAGATTTAGAGGTGAAGCCTTCTACTATAACATTACTCCATGAAACAAAACAAATTTTCTCACCATCATCGAGTATTAAATTTTTCTTTCTTGTGTTATTTTTAAACATTGATATTTATAATGTTTGACAAAATTTTGGTACGATTCTTTTGCGATAAAAAAAAGAAACATAAGTTCTAGTTTTCCATCACCAAACTCCAAAATATCAGCCAATGGCCAATTCACCATTCTTACTCTCGGCTGTGCTCTTTTTTCAAAATTCTGTTTGAAATTAAACTTTTTTATTTTGTTCAAAACAATTCCAATTTTGCATTTTTGCCAAAATAATTTTTTCAGCGAGATAAATAATTTTACTTTTATTTTTCAAATATTTCAACCCCCCATATTTTGTTGAATTAAAAAACTGTAATCCGGTTCAAATGCCATTTTTGCTTTCACTCAAGACACTGATGATTTTTAATTTTGAGTGTTTCTGAAAAATAGGTACCTCTTCTACATAATTATAAACCCTACATGAGGTGCTTATCTTTATTTCCCATCCAATAGATAATTTTCTTTTCGCACTCCATTCAGTCGTGAATGATTTTACAACACAGTTTGAAGAAACAGTTTGCAGTCAAATTGACATATTTTTATGAGATATCCAGAGAAAATTTTTTCAAAACCTTGTCAAGTGAAGTTTTAAAAAAACAAAACGAACAACTTTGGATTTCGTGCAGCGAGCATTTGCGATAAGTTCGTTATCTTGTATGAACTACATTTTTAACTTGACTCTCCACATTTACTGGCGTATGTGCAAAAGTGAAATGTGAAATGTCTGAGAAAATCATTTTATTGGTTAATGAAGGCCAAATCCGAGGAGTCAAGCAGTCATCCAAATTCTCCGGAAACGAATTTTATTCTTTTTTTGGTATACCATATGGAAAACCTCCCATAGGTAATCTTCGATTCAAGGTATGGTATGGGTGCCTCTGCATACACTCTCATTAGTACCTATTGGACTGATTTACATAAATAATTACATTAGAAATATTTGAAATTCTATGAACAGGATCCGGTGAAAGTAAAACCTTGGAAAAATATTTATGATTGTACAAAAGAGAAACCAGGATGTGTACAATTTACGTTCCTCACATACGAAATTTTAGGAACAGAAGATTGCCTATTTCTTAACATTCATACACCAAAGGTATTTTCAGTCCTAGCCCTACCTACCTTTCTTTACTGGCAAGTTGAGGACTAAGTTACATAACTTTTTTTCATCAAGAATAGCTTCCTCAAAATAAAGAAACTCTAAGACCAGTAATAGTAAACATTCATCCTGGAGCTTACAGTTTTGGTTCACCACATACACAAGTATTTGGATCTCCAGAATTTGTCATCCATCATGACATAGTATACGTCTGCGTTTCATTCAGATTACATATTTTGGGTAAAAAATTTTTACAAACCATCATACCAATAAGATAACTCATCTAAATTGAAAATTTTCAAAATTTCCTATTCCGCAGGATTTTTAAATTTGAGACTAAAAGAATGTTCGGGTAACCAAGGAATCAAAGATATAGTGCTAGCTCTTCGATGGATCAAAGACAACATACGATCATTTGGAGGTGATCCGGACAACATAACTTTACTAGGAAGCAGCAGCGGTGCTGAAATAGTCCACATACTGATGCTCTCCCCTTCATCTCAAGGTATGATTAACAATTCTTGCATCAATTCCAAATGTCCAGTCAATCTTCATATAGGTAATTCTTCAACTGAGACAGATCTATTCCATAAGGGTGTATTGATGGGTGCCTACATCAACAATCCACCTCTGAGTCATCGAGAAGCAAATGAAATTTATGCCCGTGAAATAGCAATCGATCTTGGCTACAGTGACGATCCCAGAGATCATAAAAAATTATTAAATTTCTTGAAAAACCAGTCACCTTTGCTGTTAATCGAAAGGTCGAGAAACTGCCAAAAGAATTTACACGAGGTAAGCAATTCAACTCATATTGCCAAAAATCAAATGATTTTCTACGATATTATCTATCACTATTTTCAGATCATCGCGCCGATACTTCCCATTAGTGTATTTTCACCTACCATCGATCAAAGAGAAATCTTCCCCGAGTCACCTCGAAATTTGATTAAATCAATGACACGAATACCAATAATGATAGGATTTTCGCAAATCGAATCTGCAATGGGTTTTACTCGTAAGTTAGTTGAGAGGTAAAAATGAATATTCGATCTTTTGGTTGAGAAATTTTTAAATAATTATATCGTTCAATGAAAAACAGGACATTTGATGCCAGCGACAGAGAAGCACTTCAAAAATACATTTCGGCAGAATCACTTTGGTTGGGGGTATCAAATTAGTGACCGAGATGCGAATTCGATCTATAAAGAGGTGGAAGAATTCTATTTGAATGGGCAACCAGTTGAGAAAGCACCAATATCCATTAAAATGGATGTATGCAAATTAACAGATTTCAGATTTTGATATTTCAATTGGTACAACGAAAAATCTTTATTTCAACAGATTCAAACTGATGTTGCTATGTCTGACGTCTATGAAACCGTAATCGACCCAATATCAGCAGAATTACCAGATTCCGTTTTTGTTTACAAATTTGAATTTGAAGGAAGTATGTATTCTATGAACGTGCTTTTGAAAGACATGTACGATGAACCACCTAAAGGTAAGTGAATTCGGAATCTTGAAAATGCGAGCCATCATTCATAGCCGACTACTAAACCAGTATTACAAAATTTTTATCAAGGGACATTTCATGGTAGCGACTATTGCTACTGGAACTGTATGAGCTACCCTCAAGACAAGAAATGTCATCGAATGGTTCAAACATTTACCAAATTAATCACGACTTTTGCGAAAAAAGGGTACAGATTCCTAAAGAAATAGACAAATATTTTTGCCTTGAAAATGTAGTTTTCCATTTGATTAAAAGAATAAACTCAATATTTTTAGAGATCCAAATTATGAAGACTTTACACCAAAATGGAGACCATCGACGATAGTAAATCCGTGTTACTTGAGCATAAACGATCCATTCACAATGGTAGAAGGAAAACTCAACAACGACAGGTTGGAATTATGGCATAATATTAAGAAAAAATTTATGAAAGAAGAAAACCAATCCTAACTATACTAATTATGAAGAAAAAGTAGACTGTAACACTTCAAATGTACCTCAAATACATATGTACAACGACCTCATGCTACTAAATTATTTTCACTCATCTCAATTCCCAATCAAATAGCAAAAAAGCAACAGTTTATCGAAAAAACAAAACTTTCAGTTGATAATGATAGCCTACTTAGAAAATCGTATTTTATCAAAGTAGCCATGAAAGTTATTTTTCATTTACATTTTTGAAAGGAAATTTTTTTTAAACAATTCACATAACACATGACGTCATTTGCCAGATAACTCTAATCAATTAACCTCAGATAATGCAAAATCGTGAGGGGGACAACTAACATTGACTGCTGATATTTTTATGATTTTGAAAATTATAAATTACGAAAATTATAAATTACTAGACATTAGGTTTTCACAATTTTGGTGAAAATGTCGGGACGAGTTGTTCTGACTGAGAATGAAGGAAAGGTCAGAAGAATCAAAGAATCGTCCAGATTTTCTGGGGGTGGAATGCTATTCTTTTTTTGGAGCAATGAACAACATTCATATACCAAATGGTACATATTTGGTTTCTGATTTCAATCTTAGGACAATTTTCGCTACTTGGGCTAGATTATGAAATATTAGCAATCACTAATTAGCCACGTTGTATAGAAACTTCGTTAACGAATGTGTATGAGGATGGATAATTTTTGAAACAATATTAAACAACTGTCCATAAAAAGTTGAAAAATATGAAAAATGCTTTGTAAATTTTTGCTAATTTTTCGTATTATACGTATTATAAGCCAAGTGTTTATCTTTTTCAGTGTCAATTTTAAAAACTTTTCCAGTTGGATGCTCCGTCACTGTTACTGATATACCTAATAACATGTTGCAATTTGAGTATAAAACGTCAAAGTTGTATACTCCTTTCCAACATTGTAATAAATCGACTGCAAAAACATCCAACCGTTAAGATGACAAGCGAATTTCATTATCTTTCATAAATACCGAAATCGTCGACAATATTGGCGTAGATATGTCAACTTATAACGTCAACAGTGTATCCTATCGAGGAACACGAGCATTATAAAAAAAGTGCACCTTGAAGAATGTCCGCAAAAGTAACCATTACCACTAATAATGGAAAAATACGCGGAATCAGACAAACTTCCAATTTCTCGGGAACAGAATTTCATTCATTTTATGGAATACCCTACGGACAACCTCCTGTGGGGAGCTTGAGATTCAAGGTAAAAGTAAAGAAATTATTTTGTAATTTTTCTCGAATAAAATATCCAATTTTATACAAATTTTATGAAGGATCCTGTGAAAGTGAAACCTTGGAAAGATATACACGATGGAACCAGAGAGAAACCAGGTTGTATACAATTCTCATTACGAAAAATGTGCACCAGAGGTACAGAAGATTGTTTATACGTCAACGTTCATACGACCAAGGTGCATTCTGATTCAATTCTAAAAACAATTCGTTATAAAAATAATATCCATGGGTAACTTGTCATTTCTTATTTTAGTTACCAAAGAAGGATGATCTTCTGCAACCAGTAATAGTAAATATTCATCCTGGAGCATTCCACTTTGGCTCACCAACCGAAGATCACTTCGGATCACCGAATTATGTGATGCAAAATAATATCGTATATGTTTGTTTATCATTCAGACTGCACATTTTAGGTATACATTCGATCTTAACAAAAATGGCGGAGGAATTTGTAAAATTTTTCCAGCTTTTCATGTTTTTCAGGCTTCTTGAACTTGGGATTAGAAGATTGCTCGGGTAACCAAGCCCTCAAGGATATTATAATGGCTCTAGAATGGATCAGAGAAAATATTAAACACTTTGGCGGTGATCCACATAACGTAACGTTACTCGGAAGCAGCAGTGGATCAATTATGATACACATTTTGATGCTATCACCGATGGCAAAAGGTTTGTAAAATACGATTCTGGCATGGAAGTAAGATTGTCCATTCAACTTATTCGATTCTTTGCCACATTAGGATTATTCCATAAAGCGGTCATGATGGGTATGTACGTATTCGATCCACATATACCATTTGAAGAATCGCACGAATCACTGATTCAAGATTTCTTCAAAGAATTGGGTTACAAAGGAAATATGGAAGATAAAAAAAAAATACTTTCCTTTTTGAAAAGAATAAAACCAGAAGTTTTTCTACTGCAGCACAGAACAAGTCAAAAGAAAAGGCACAAGGTGACGAGGAACTACGAGTCCTACATAGCCTTCTTGATTTGTATAACTCTTCCAGATGAATCATGTTTTTTTCAATAGGATTTAGCTCCTCTAATCCCACTGGGAACCTTTTTGCCAACACTGGACACAGGGAAGAATGCTGTATTGCCAGAATCTCCAAGGAAATTAATCTCATCCATGATGCGGATTCCATTCATGATAGGATTTTGCGAAAAAGAATCAGTCATGGGATTTTGCTGTAAGCACGAGTATAAAATTCATTGATCCTGGTTGAAAATTTCGCTATGCTGTTGCAATACGTTACAATCGCAGTTTAAAAATTTTCAGTGGGGGAATTAAGAAAAAGTACCGAAGAACATTTTACGACATCGTTTTGCCAAAATATTTGGGGGTGGGGATATGGATTGAAGGACGATGAAGTGTCGTACATAAATAAAAGAATTGAAGAGTTTTACAACAAAGGATGGCCTATCGAACGTGCTTCATTATCACTCAAAATAGACGTAAGAAAAAAAAATTATTACAACAAATACAAAATAAAACAAACGAATTGGGCAACATTTTCGATTTAGATTCAAACAGATGTAATAATGTCAGATGTTTACAACACTTTGATCAACCCCCTAGCTACTAATTCGCCATCATCAGTATATGTGTACAAATTTGATTTTGAAGGTGACACGTATACCATCAAATCAGCAATACAAGAGTTAATAGGACAACCACTAGAAGGTCTGTTACAAAGTCTGGGACAAAATTCAGGAGCATTCGACTTATTTCATTTTATGTTTATTGCAGGTACTTTTCACGCAGGCGATTACAACTACTGGAGTTGTGTTGATGAAACTCAAGATATTGAAACTCGAGAAATGATACGAGTGTTTACTAAGACTATTTGCACTTTTGCTACAACGGGGTAGGATACCGCTAAAAATTACATAATACATAATATGTCTCTAATTTAGATTTGTAATAAGTATTTGTATGCCCAATCGTATTTTGTTTTCAGAGACCCAAATTATGAAAATGGTGGATTTCATTGGAGACCCTTCACCCCAACCCAGCCATGTTATTTGAGCTTTAACAAACCAATACAAATGATCGAGGGCAAATTAAATAATAAAAGGCTGCAATTCTGGCAAGAATTGAGAAACAAATTACAAAAAAAAAATTAATCAACAAACATAGGTATAAATTCATCCTAGATTATTAAAATTTTATTTTGATATGTGGATATGTAATGTAAATGGTCCTGGTAAGGGGTGATAAGCTTTGATCGAGTCTTGGAAGCAGTGCATGCACTTAGGTATAAGTTTATCCTAAGGGAAAATTGCGCAGCTCTTTTACAAAGGCCACTCCAACTCAGAAAATTTTGATGACTTTCCGACAAATTTCAACTTTTTTTTTTATATATCGACTGCTTAGTTTTAGGACCTCGTAACCCACATTTTTTGGAAAATGTTTTTTTTGCAGTTTTGGATACCTCAGGCAACTCCGCATATGTGTAAAAAATTTTTAAGCCAAACTTAACTTATTCCCAAATTATTGCAATTTTAGTAAAGTCACGT
>FIZV01022362.1:0-20613 GCA_900050545.1 Trionymus perrisii | reverse complement strand
AATTTCTAAATTGGAGGACCTTTTCAGCACTTTCATCACCTGTTAAACACCTTGTTAGGTACCTATGTTTTTAAGCACGATTATACGAGAGTGTCGCTGTACCTCAAACAAATGACCAGTATACGAATTCGGGCCAAAGGTATTTCCTGGCAGATATTATCGAAGCTTCAAAGGTCTCACCTCACCTGCTGTACCTCAAACAACTGTACTCAACGAAAAACAAAATGTCATCTTTTTACATTTTTCAATTTCAAGACACATCGAAATTCCTCAGATACCTACCGTCGATGCTGTTGCATCATTGGATAGCTTTTTTTGTTGCCCAATTGGCATCCTGTAATTTAAATTTTATTTTATTTTTGAATAAAAGTATATTTGATTTAATTTCAATTTGCAAAATGTAAGTATATTAAATTCAAATACTTCGGCACTGATGTGTGTGTGTACTGTGTATGCGCGTGTTTTTTAAAATATTTATCATTATTCTCTTCAGGCTTTTTCATAGCATAGAAAATTAATCGATTATTTCCGATAATGTGTAAGTATTTGTATTACTATCTAACATGCTCGTACCATACGACGGGTACATATATCTATCTATTCGTAAAGGCGCATAATCAAATACCCAACGATATGCAAATCAAATGCAAAATGACGCGACATTATCTATTTCACGCTTGTTTGGTTTCAAAAAAGAGTACCTTTTGCCTACGGTGTTGATTGGTCATTTTTCCGATATGGCGTATTTAAGGATTTAGGTAGAGGACGATAACAAATACCGCATGCGTAATTACGAGCAGGTTGCAAGTAAAGTCGTTATAGTATTGTTGGGCAGTGCGGGGAAGTACTATAGGTAACTTAACCTCTGCGACAATCGTAGGGAAGTTAAACACTCACAGCATAAGTCAATAGATACTAGATAGGTATTAGGTAGGTACAAAAAGATAGGAAGGTAGAAAAGTACATGCATATATGTACAGTATATGCGTGCAGCTTAATCTACACCTGTGCTGCGTTGTGCTGTACTCGTTTCACATTATCTCGATTCGGGGAAAAGCAAAACATTTACGAATACGAACATTAATTTGAATTGCCATTCGATAAAACAGCTGTACTGGTACTGTAGTTTTAGCATACGCGAGTAAGTACAAATATACCACACACGATTTAGACGGGCGAGATATATATTTACATACGACTCGTACCACTATTACCGCTATTACCACTTCTAGGTATGTACTATTACGCGAACACGTAAAGTACACACATATACGAAGCCTCAAGTCTGAAATTTTCACTCGTATAAGCGCATAAATACCGTATTAATATACATATTGCCTGCCTAACTTGTAAATTCGGAGTATTCTCGCCGCCTTATCTACGTACAGTACGTCTACCTATACATAGGTAAGGTACGAATATGCTTGTTTGTATTCGATACCTACATGTACACAACGATTAATAACACGCTGTGACTGCCATGCCATGCCATTCCACTCCACTCCATTCCCCTACCATACCATCTCTTCACCAACATATCCTGATAACTCTGCACAGGGGTCGGAATGGGTTCAAAAGTTGAAACCTACAAAAGGCACATTCGGCGAATGAATTCAATGTACGATGCAATTTTGGACTCCTCAAGCAATTTCAGGGCAGCAGCCTGATCAGCACGGAAAAAAGCCCCCGAAATTCACTTTTTGGGTCCTCAAAGGTGCCGGCAACGATCTAGGAAGCTAAAATTTGCACTAGGGTAGCTCAATAGCCATAACTCGCGTAAAAATGGATAGCGCTGTCGAGCAGAAGAACAACACTTTTGACAACTGACCTCCCTATCCAAACTGCTTGAGCCAATTATCCTGGAGCGAAAGTCAAATTTCATGAAAAGAAGAAATATCTCACCCTTATTCCAATCTGGTTTTCGTGCCCAGACCTCAACTATTCAGTAACCGCACAGACTTCTGGAAACTATCAACAGTGGATTCGAAGAGAAACAATATACTGTCGCTGCCTTCTTAGATACAAAACAAAACAAGCCTCCGACTCGACCTGATGTACAAAGTTTCAAGACTACAATTCCTTCAATATCAACGAGTAGAGTCTATAATCGAGTAATTTCTCGGGGACACACATTTTCAAGTGAGAATAAGCAATACGTATTCCTCCATCAAGCGGTTCTTGGAATGACTCTTTTCAACCACGACGTAAATTGTGCGCACCACCAGTTTTTTGTAAATTATTGCATACAGATTTTGTAACTTCTGTAAGCGCTCGAACAGACCTACTGCTTGTAATCCAGCGTAGCGCAACTGTGCTGACTGCTGAGCCGATAAAAAATAAATAATGCAACCGAAAAATTTGCTAAAGATTTTTTTGCTACCCCAGTAACTTATATCCAAAATGGACGCAATAACATCAGAAATTGTGACATCAATTAAAATAAATCATCATTTTTCATTATCCGTGACTCCAAAAATACGTATGATCAGAAGTCATCCACCTCTATCTACTTTTAAATCGTAGTTGAAGGGAATAGGCATCAGTTTTAGTTTTAGTTCGCCTAAAAATACTCGAGTATACGTCTTGTACCATGTACGTACGAGCAGAGAATGACGCGACACTACACGGCGCCGTATTTTCCAATTTAAAATCGTGAACAAATCACGCCTTTCAATCGCAATTGTAATTAATATACCATATTACTTTTGTATTACAAGACCGCAGCATGATGTGACGCGGGCAGTCGGCTTCTTGAAAATGTGTAATTGTGTAATATTATAAAAGAGCCGCAGCAATGGCGAAGGTGACGATACGCGACGCGACGCGACGCAACGCAACGCAACGCTTACCCAATCAAATGGTCTAGTGCGACTACAAATGCGAGCAGCAAAATACAATTTTGATACGATTGAGAAGAATCACGATTGCTGGCTATACTGGCTGCTCGGAATCAACAGCACATTCATTACTCATTACTTATACTTATAACCAGTCGGTAACAGCCAGTACGTAACTAACTACATGTAGATGAGCATGTTTGAAATAAGCTTGTGATGGGTCGAATACTTAATAACGTTGATAACCAACGTCATTTCGAAGGAAATCCCATCGAATCAATTCTGCAAATTGTAACAGCGACGTCGATGCGGATGATGCTGCTAGTATAAGTTGCAAATGATGACGTCATATTGCTGTGTCAGCCTCGGTGCGGCACAGTAAACCGCATTCGCCGCGATTGCCTGTATCAATTTTAAATTGCACCGCACTGCACCGCAACCTGAACATAATGTACGGTCAACTTTCTCTTGGTCGGAAACTAGGCGCTACGAGTACTCCGACGTTTGATGCCGTCATTCGCCAACCATTTTTTTCCTTTCATTCGTATGCGAGAGTCGAGCATGTATTCATTTCGCTGTCAGATGTAGTACGTAGGTGAATAATTCGGTAATCGGCATTCGCGAAGCCCATTATACTTCCAACCTTCGCTTCGTAATGAAAAGCAGAAAAAATTACGTTAACGTCGTCGTCATCGCAGCCTCTGCCCCGGCCCTGGCCTCGCAACAGTGCAACATAGTACATTCGTTTTCGAGTACTTATAGAACTACAGAAATTATGCTCAACTTGACTCAACTCTGTCTATACCGTGCACACTGCACAGGTAGCAGAGATGCGCAGTGAGCGCAGATATACGGTTTCCACAGGCATCATTTTCTCAGTACTCGGTGACAGTCAGTGGCAGTTTCACTTTCCTTCGTATCAGTGCTAAATGTATTGAGCCGAATCGCAGATGTTATCAGGTTTTCCGTTTTCTTTTTGAAAAAGATAGTATTATCGAAGTATTTTCTTGTCAAACTGCATAGTTGATTTTCATCTACCCTTGATGTTTAAAAGCTGACGTCGTAGATGCTCCTGCGTTTGAAAAAATAAAAACAATGGAAACCGAGCTACGATGGAAACTGTGGCCAGCAAATAGAGTAATTGAACAAGTTGCAACATTATTAATCATTCGAAATCGATGTCAATTACGACGGCTTTCCAAGAAGCATAGTTGTTTTTATATTGGTACCCCGAAAATTGAATCTCATTCCCAATCACCGATATCAGTACTGGGAAACTGAAATCCTGAATACTGGTACCGATACCGAAAAAAGGGATCAAAATTGCAATCTCGATAATACCGGGAATGGCACACAGCACTAGTTATAGTATATTACTTAACAAGTGTGACAAGTGCGAATACCAACTTGTGTGGATTACAGCACTCGACAGTCCCAACCAAGATGAAAACGGACTGTAAAATGCGAAAACATGATAAGTAAGATACAACTTGGCAAATTATTCGCCGAAACGGTAATAATACTTGGGTATGCAATTGCATGCATTTCAAAGTTTACATCGTATTATACTTGATTCGTTATCACGGTAATTATTATAAGTGATTTTCGTGCCGAGTGCGATAGGTATAGAGGGTATTATTAAATGAACAACTTGGTATAATTAAATCTCATCGCGTAGTCGCTGCTCCGGCATGGCGTAGCTGTTTGCGATTTGATTTTTAATAATCTATCTTTCGAGAATGTTTCTTCTTCTTTGTATGCAATGTAAGTATAAAAGTATGAAAAAAACATACACATTCTGGTATCAATGGTGAAGAAAATTGTTGGCGTATTTATTTTTTACATAGATACTCGTATTTTTTCTATGTTAGCAGCACGTGTTTCCAATTTCATAGCGAAAGGTTCCGTTCCATTGTGCCGCTCAATGTCGAAATAAAATATGAGAATGAAAACATTGTCGAATAATGCTTTTAAAAAAGACTTGGCAAAAATACTCGCATATCCAAAACCAAAATCCCATTCTGCGAATATACGATATAAATAGATACAAATTCAAGATGAAACCACCGTAAATTTTTCAAAACTTGGAAAATCGTTCACCCTTTCCTGTCTAGTTGCACCTATGGGAAATGACTGAACGAAAACTTTCCTTTTTATTGGTATAAGACCAGAAAGCATATACGAAACACTCCATACAATGCCAGCGTGAACAGCTCACCAGTACTGAAGATAAGAAGGAAAAACTAAGCAAGGGATTTAATAAATACATCAAGCAAAACTCTTCTTTTGTTAAAAAACGTTTATTCAGACAAATCTTTTCAAGCACCGAGTGCTCGTCATCAGGTCCATAGCACAAATAACAAAAATAGTGGCAAACAGCAGCTTATAAACTAAAAGGGTGTGGTCAAGTTTGGAGAAGGGGAGACCGAGGAAAGGGTGTGGTCCCGAAAGAATATGAGATGACTTTTGTGTTTTTCCATGGCTATGGCTTCCCTGATAGATAATTGATAGGGTGTGTCGACTTTTTTGATGAGTCTGAGATTCTCAAAAGTTATTAAATGTTTAGCGTTTATGATATGGTCAGCCAGGGCTGATTTATTTTCGATGTTTTTATTAGCCAAATGCATAATATGTTCTTCAAATCTAGTTGTTATATTTCTTTTTGTCTGTCCTTTTTGCAATTGGTGCAATCGATTTTGTAGATCCTTGATTGGTCTTCTCTCTTTTCTTTGTCTTTAGGTTTCCCTAAGATATTTTGAGTTCTTGCTGGTTACATGGAACTGGTTGAAGGTTATTTCTTTTGAGCATTTTTTCCATTTTATAGGTCACCAGAAGATGAGACGTTAATTTAATTATTTTATAAAAAGGTTCTCCACTTCGTAAGTCGTAACATTTTTTAATTTGTTTTTTTAGTGCGGTTCCTAACTAGTTTGCCTATTTGTTGATTTTTGTATCCAAGACTTTTTGCAATTTTATTTGTGTTTTTTAGTTCAGCATTTTTGTTTTCTTTCAAAATTGGTATAGGTTTATCTATATCTATAGATCGTGCTGTTAAAGGCTGTCATTTTTTGGCTGTGAAGTTGGTACCGGTACTGTATAGCACACCTACAGTAGGTGCACAGTCCGTAGTAAATTTTGCTCTCCCTCATTACATTTTTTTGGTTAAGTGGTAGCGTTGCTAAAACAAAACAATGGATCAACGTTAGCATCTAACAGAAAATGTAAAGAGAGGTGTCACAATCAATTGGACACCGTGTAGGTACTTGTGTATTCGTAATATCGGAATCGCATCTTTCAAGATTTTACCTTTTGAAGGACAACGCGTGCGACACGAGTCGAGTAGGGTCCCATCACCATCCTATCCCACCCCACAATCACTTGCACTTACTTTTACACGTACCTGCACAGATGAGAGTGTAATGTGTGAACCGCTATTACACCAGCTGTAGTACATAATACCTACATACGATACGGTAGTGGATGGATGCGGAGAAGAGGCGCTTCAAAGGGAATACATATCGTTTGTTGGTACAAGCAGTAGATAGGTAACGAGTAAGTATTTTCATTTAAATCGCATCACGAGCATCGTGATAGTTGCCATCAAGTGTAAAATCTTCTTCATCGAGTCTAGGTAAGTATATTATGCATTTCGAATTGGTTTCCACTTTTATGCATCTGTAGTTGAATTTTCACGAGTACGTACGTAATCCTGCGTAATGTACGCTGCGCATGTGTCCGCGTACCTACTTATACGTACGTTTACATCTCGTCGCATACGCAAACCTATTCGACATTTCGAAACCGGATCGATTTTGTTTCTCTCTCGTTCATTCGGTTGCTTGTAGTTTGGCTTCTGCTTCGGCTCTGGCTACAGCTCTGGTTGCGACTCTAACTCGGCCTACCTCGACCGTCATCCTTTCACCGTGCTTCGGGTCGCGTCATCGACGAGAAAAAAATCTCATAGATTATTCGTAACACCTGTGTGTGTTTTCTTGCTCGTACAATATCTCGTATTTTGGTACCCAATCCATCAGTATGCCAAACTAGAGCCAAGAATTTCACATTCGCTTTGGACCGGTACCAGAATTATTTAGTTGAAAAGAAGTTAAGGAGTGTTGCTCACCTATTGCAGCACTACGCCCAACATCGCAGCGCGACATCAGAAGCAACTCCTGACGCTGACGGTACCTTATCCGAACCCATCTGTAAGAAAATTTTTCAATTTATCGCCGCGCCGCACCACCCTGCACCCCAGAATGGCGCATGGCGTTCTACGACCATACGTACCTCACCTTAAACAGGAGCAAAAAGCTCCATCTAGTCGAGTCGAATCGATTACATAATCTCTATACCTATAACGTGGTACAAAACACTCGGCGATACTGTAGTTACAAGCACTATATACTCGTACTTCATCGTAATACTTGAACCAACACAGCGCGTCCATTTTCTTCTAAAACACAAACAAGAGTAAAGGTACGTCCTGCTGCCTGCTAATTCAATAAGTGGCCGACGTCCTATACTTATAGTATGTATTATAACCAGAATGAAATTTTCCATTAGTTTTTATTCGGGATTTCATCACAATTTAGGAAAGAAGTTGGCAACTTCTACATACTTTTACATAGATACAATGGCTACTTGAACAGGTTTTTAAACCGAATGCGAGCAAACGAAGAATTTTATACTTAATCAACTGTATCGAATTCTCTTCTCAAAATCAATTCGAAGATATGTGAAATTGCAAAGTAAAGGGAGATAAAAGTTTGACGAATATTGTAAGAACTGCATAAATTATGTAAACTATAAGGTATGATTGCTGATGGCAGTGCTTTTTAGCTGCAATCTGTCGTTGCATCTACGAGTACCACGTTAATGGCAAAAGTTACACAATTACAAATTCGATGGGATGCAATGCGACGCCCATCAGCCCATGCCGAGAAAACTTCTCTCCAATAAGCACGCAATTAAAAACAAAAAGGGAATGAAGAATAAAGTTGTCAAATACAAATACGAACGCGCTATTATCCGATATTAAATGGGTACATACTACATAGCTACATACATTACATACACACATCAAATTGACCTTTACTCCTGCACTTTTATTAGGTATACCATTTCTTTCAGATAATTATTTTCACATTCGCATTTCGCATTCACATACTGATTCGATTACCTTCGTTACTTTGACCTTTACAGCTACAAAATACGAGTAGGTAAGTCCAGCTACTTATACTCAAGTACAAACATAGATTAACCTATACAGGGTGTCCGGTGAATGGATGACAATATTTCAAATTTGTACATAACCTAAGAAAAAATGTTGGATGAAGGTGTTGCCTATCTTCAAAATTGAAAAGGGCACATTTTAAGTTTTGGAAATGAAGATTGAAATCTATTTTTGACCATGGGGTAGGTAATGCTCTAAAGAGTAAGCAACATATCGACTGCTTGGATGCAGGACCTCGTTACCCACCATTTTTGAAAAAATGAGGTTTTTGCATTTTCTGGTAGTTTAGGTACTTCAGCAACCAGAAACTACAAAAACCTGACTTTTTCAAAAATGGTGGGTTACGAGGTCCTGCATCTAAGCAGTCGATATCATTATACGACTTTTTGCCTATCTTGCAAAATAATGTAAAGGGCTACGATCGGACTTTGATTTTTAAAAATCGTCAATAAAAAATTGACCAAGAAAATGGATAGAACATTAAAAATGGAAAAAATGTCATTATTACCACTTCCTAGCACCTAAATTCAGAAGGAATCTGCAGATGAGATTCAAAATTAATTCATAAACAAACTCCTAAAAAAAGAAAAAAATATTCATCATCGAGACGATTGCATTCTACAACGACTAATTTTCAGTCTACATTTTTGGCTCGCATAGACCTAAATTGCTCGCCTTAAACGCGTACAGCGAATAATCATCGTGTCTCGTCTCACCCCCTCCCACCATCGTTCATCTTTTATCAAATAGGAATTAATAAAGGAAAATTTATCGAAGCGTTAACTGGGGATGGTTGCGACTTGCGACCATGGCGCTGGCGTCGCCAAAATGTCCCCTCTATTCGACGACAAATTGAAAATTATTATCACTTCAAACTGAAATGCCCGTCATAAGCTATTTGCTTTCTCGATCACCCTTATCAACCTAGATTACAATACCAACACCGACATGGGCACACTGAGAATATTTTCTCATCTAATTCAACATAAATATCAAATAATTACGAGATTCGATTTTTATCCCCCTCCCTTACCAGACCTTGCAATTCGTAAAAATCGAAAGAAACTTGCGAAAAGAGATATTTAAAAATTTCCCAAAGATAAAATGCAACAATCCTATAATTGGGGGAAAAAAAATTGAAATTCATTTTTTTATACAAAAAAATTTTTGAAAGAAAATTTGCAGAAGGGAAATATTTTTTAAAAAATCTCAAAGTAAATAACGTAAATTCAACAATCCTATAAAAAAATTGGATTTCATTTCGCGAGTTCCCAGTTTGTACTTTTACCATAGAATTTTACACAGAGTTACAGACAAAATAATGAAGAAGCGTGCGGTAATTACAATTTTAGGTAGGTACTACAAAGTAATAACAGAAACATGGACAATTGCACATCGCAGACAGTAACCTTTATTTAGGAACTTAAATCACAAGACTTAATTCAGATTTGATGGTATTGTTGAAAATTGTACCTAAAAACGCCAATACATACATTTTCCCCCTAGAAATGAAGAAAAATCCCTAAAAATTGCGAATTCCCTCAATTTTCCAAAATTCCTAAAAATCCCTTGATCTAGGGATTTTCTCCTATTGTCGGCAACCCTACCATATACCTATTACCTACTACACTTCCACCTAAATGAATTCGTGGATTAAGTAAAAATTTAATAAGAAAACAAGTACATACGTATATGTAGTTATGAGCACGCAAGACTCCAACAGGTATCACAAATATTTCTAAAGGTTGTTTCTACTACGTAGAAAGCACAATGAACATCCACCGGGCTATCGTGGTAACTACTTGATAGTCTAAAAACTTGAACTTTAGAAAACTTCTATTTATATTATTTTCTGGCAAAATTATTCAAATTAAATCAAAAAATAAAATAGAAAATAGAAAAATAAAAAATAAAAATTATTTTGGAACAAACGCATATTGCCTGATTTTCTCACAGTAGCAATAACGGAATTTGTATACTTAATTTTAAATTTTCCAAAAATGGCCCTTTTATTTGTGTCAAGAATTTACAAATTGACAAAATAATGATTTTTTTTTCAATTGTACATCTACATGGAAGATCTTTTTTTTTTTTTTCGCCAACACCCCTTCAAGTTTTCAAGGAAATTTTTATTCCATGTTGAAAAATTATAATTACGGACAAAATTAGGAAATTCGGTGTTTTTTGAGGAGAAGAGAGGGGAGGGGGAGGTTGAAAATTTTGATAAGCCTTAAAGTTTTTCTCATTTGTACGAGTTGTGCAGCTTCAAAAAATCCTTAGAATAATCCCTGAAGCAGGATTCGATTCGATTGGAAACTGTAACTTACTAATTTTCACATTTTTGTCATCCTTATTTTCTCATCACAACAATTCGTACTCACCTGAAACATAAATAAAACAAAGAAATTGTAGGTAAACGTAATGCAAATCGTTTTATGTAATAACAATACTACCATACGATTATGTACAAACTAGAATACAGCATGCATGACGCACGGACCTTCAAAACTGAACCAATTTCCTCCCTCCTCACTCAGCGATGACTGTTCCAAATTTCAATTTAACGAAACCCTTAAACTGCTTATTTGATCACCATAGAACGAGAAAAAAAAATTGTTTCCAAACGATTTCCTTTCTTCTCATCCTTTAGGAATCATTTTTATAGACGACGACGATACGAGCAGCTTTACAAAATCCTGAGGCATCGTCGATCGCTATTTTGGTATAGGAGGCAGGTAAAGGAAGGCAAAAGTGGCAATAATCCACGCATAAACGTTTAGTTGACGCGCTAGGTGACAAAAATAACAAGTTAAATGAGAGATGGTGTAGAGAGCCTACAAGGATAACACGGAGGACGTCTATCGTTTAAATTTATCCTATTTTTCTCGACAGAGCTGCTCAGGCGTATTTTCTGCCGTCGCGACGCGACGCGACGCATCGAATTATTCCCTTCCGTTCTCGTGTTCTTCGTTGCCTGACGCAATGCTCCGCTTCTGCAGCAGCGAACTTGTATTGATACGTCAAAACTACCCACTTTTCGCAACTCCTACACGTGCCGAATTTTTCCTGCCGCATTTCCACTTCCAACAACGCAACGCAACGCAACGCAACGCAACGCAACAGATGGAAATTCACACCACTTTGCCGACGCGACGCGACGCACGAGTGTCGAGATTATTATTTGCATACAACGCAACGTTTGAGCAGTGGGTGCAGAAATATGAGACAGATTCGGCCACCTGTTACACTTCGTAACCATCCAAGTATTTATTTGTATACTTCATCAACCCTCTGCGTATGGTGGATAGGTAATTGGACATAACTACGGACGCGTGTAGGTGTGTGGAGAAACCTTAGTGCATATTTTTAGATACGGTTACACGATTTACAGGACGATCGGGCGATCCTTCCGTTAACTCTTGCTAACTTTTACGTTAACGTGTACAAATGTACATTCTAACGTCGCGTCGCGTCGACTATTTTCCTTCATTTTCCGTAAAGACTTGTTCTAAATATCTCAATCACTGCGCCAGCGTCCAAGATAAGACACGCGCATAACGAAATCATTATTTTTATTTTTAACAGGCGTAGGGGAAAAACATAAGAGAATAATGATGAAAATATAGCAGACAAACGAATTGCGAGAAAATTCGTACTTGAAATGTGAAATTAATGAGAAAAACAAATTTCTTTCTGTTCGTAAAATTTTACCTACTTCTGCTGACAAAACGAAAAGTACAACGTATTGCACGAATCAAATCGCGTGACAATCGTCTTCTCCTATCGCCAAAAAATGGATAGCTAGGTTAGCATTCAGGTACATAGTCTACTCGCTCCCATCTGGCAGGTAATTAGCAAAAAAAATACGTACGTGCAATTTAGATAAATCCAAGTACATATATGTGAAAAAATTGCATATGCTCGGGGAAAGGTGGAAGCAGTACATATACCGCTATAGAATACTGCGAAAATAATAATGATGACGATAATATGCACGAGTTCATAAAACTTTGATAAGTATCGTTCAGACATTTCTCCAACGGACAGGTCTCATTAAAAAATGAAAGAAAAATTCATCGCGCGCATTACACCCGCAGAATTAAAATTTTGGCAAACACACGCGAATTTTCAAATAAAATAGCAGGAAATTTACTTTTCTTTTGCTTCACGTGACCAAGTTTGCGTACCTGACTCACAATAATTCATGTTTTACCGCACACTTAGGATTAGCGCTTCCTTTAAACTCTAATTCACATCTTACTGTAACTTAAAATTACTCCTTCTTAAACTTGAACAAAAAAAAAAAAAAAAAAACGATCCTCTTCGACAAACAAACTCAAGTCCAACTTCACCCAAGGTCACATTCGAGCTCTGTCTTTCTTTTTCAGTGTTGCCTTTGTTCGTGTACCCATTTCTAGGCCCCGATCTCACTTACTAGCTAGCTCCTGCCGCATTGCGATTTGCGATGCTTGAAGATACGGCAATGCATCATCGCCACCGACACGTCTTCACAGACAGCACCTTTTTGAAAAATACAGCAAATGACTCGTCTCTACATATAGACCGTAAGGCCAGATAGAGGACAGGGCCAATTGCTTAGTCTTACCGCCTTCCTCAGCTCTTCTCTGACTGCTACTCTAACACTGGCAAGTATCGTCCTCTTACTCTTGCCTAAAATGCAGGTATAGGTGTTGGATTTCCATCACCGCACCGGCTAGTTCCTGGGTGATATAAATGTTTACCACCAGTCTCTGCCTTAACTATGAATCAGCTCGTGAGTTTTGCCATTTCGCTGATTTCTCCTACGGTTTCTTTTTCTCCTTTTTCGAGTTTCTTCTTTCTTTTCTTATTAGTTCATAGGTTCTCGATCTAAAATCTCAGCAATACTTCCGCGATGTTATTCTTCGCCATTTTATCGGCACATTTATGGGTAGCTTTCCTCTGATAACCATACGTGTGTCACCACAGAAATCATTACTTCCTCTGCTCTTGTTGGAGAGCTTTGCGATCCTTTATTTCTAGTTTGGTTGGCCATACAGATGGTGCATAGGTCATAGTAGGTAGGTATACTCCGGCACATAGCTTTTGTAACTGAGCCACATTGAATGCCCATTCTTTGCCGCGGTAGCTCATCTTATCTGTATGAAGATCTCGTTAGCCATTTCAGTTACATACACATACTGCACGTGCACTTGCACGGTACCAGACTTTGATGTCATCGAACCAAGG
This sequence comes from Trionymus perrisii, assembly GCA_900050545.1. NCBI lineage: Eukaryota > Metazoa > Arthropoda > Insecta > Hemiptera > Pseudococcidae > Trionymus > Trionymus perrisii. The sequence goes on along the minus strand of FIZV01022362.1, from coordinate 7,314 downwards.
CAATCCACAGTATCCACAAAGTTGAGCTTCGTACGAATCTGGCTCAGTCTCGGACCCTTTCGGATAGTAGAAAAGGTGTGTACTTAGCAGTGGCAAACCCCACCTTCGACTCTTTGGGCTAGCCAGTAACTGCAGCCATAACTATTATGGCAGTCTTATCTTGTAACTCTGCTCGAGTCTGCGCCCCGATTGTCACTGTTGCGTCATCCAAAAACAATGTTCAATCGCAAGCAGCTTCCACAAATTATCTAAATTTGGAAATGGGTTTGATGTTGGAGATGTCTGGACTCTTCGGAATTATTACTAGGATCGCTTCCTTCCAGTACGATTCGACCCCCTCGCCTATGGCACTCCAGCCTTTCCGGATCGTCTCTTTTACGACACAATGCGGGCCTCAAGCAATTTACAACTTAGAATGGAAGACAAAAACGGACAAATATTTTCTCTTTTCAGCGAAGCAGTCGCAAAAACTTTGATCTGCACGCGTTGCATCGTGCATTGAATGCGTTCGCAGGGCACTTTCTAATTGGATTGATGATTCGACGATGAATTTTTTCTTCTTTTCGCGTTAATGGAATGCTTTTCATTTTCAAAAGGTCACAAGGTCTGAAGACGCTTCATTTATACGAGTATACGTGATTAGTTTCGTCCGTACATGCCCGCTGATCAGGTCGTCGATGTTTATAATTCTTCAAACTAGTGAGTGTAGTTCTATTCGCATAAGACATAGTGAAATTATATGTAGGTACGTAATTTCTTCGAATACGAGGTACTCTCAGTTACAATATTACGAGTATGCGCTGAGAATGGAGTTTGTCAGCGTTTCCACGTTTTCAGGCTCACTTCGAGTTAGAAGCCACTTTCAAAAACTGTAAATATAATGAGCATTACATATATCGAACGAAAAATACCGACCAAAAGATCGCTTATGCATACCATACCATACCTAGGCCAGTCTATCATCTACAGTATATAGACATCCAAACCAACCGTTACGGTATTTGCCAAAAAGCCGTGAAACCAGACTACAGTCCATTAAAAAATTATATACCTATATCTTACAGTAGGTATAATATATAAAATAAATAAACAACGATTTTCACGCGGATTCGGATTAACTTAACCTCACTGACGAATTCAAGTTTCTATGACGACTTGTTTAAGCACTCTGCGCCTCTAAGCCTTCAAGGTTCTTCTAAACAGTTAAACGGACTAAAAGGTCAACGGCATCGGCATCAGCATCAGCATCAGCATCCAAATCAGCATTCGTACGAAGAATACGAAAAACGTAGAATTACCACCACGCCATGAGGAACCGGAGTCGCATCGCGTCGCGTCGCGTCCCGTTGCAGCGAAAAAATACCACACTATACGTTTTTCTTGTTATAGGTGCATTTTTTCGTGTTTTCGATGGGGCAGTATACAAGCACAGGCGCAGTGTATTAGAGGAATGTGCGACATAAATCAAATACCGGTAAACTAGGAACTACATTGGTACATAAATTCACACATACAAATATCAGCTCTGCTAATATACATCCTCATCACGTACAGACAGCTTCCAAAATTAGTTGAGCATAAATCAAATTTCATAGTTTTACGTATATTGGAAATGAGAAGGAAAGAAAACACGAGCCATCGTCAAATTTTTATACCGATGGGAGGTTGTGGAAAGGTCCAGTGGTCGCGATTCGCAGCGCTACGTTAATTAATAACACGTAGCCTTCTTCGCCGTCCATCCCATTACCGCAGCATCAGAGTATTAAGTATAAATTACATATCTCTCTCACTCACTCACTCCCCGTCTTGCAGCACTTGGAACCTGAGAAGGCGTTGAACCGAACTCCACAAAATTTTTTGCCTCGTATAGCGTGTGGAGCAGAGGGGGTGCGGCGTTGTGTTGAAAAATTCCGCTAAATGACCGGCACAAGACGGCAGTATTCCATATGAATGACTTACCAGTACGGCGCAGTATAAACAAATATTTCACTTTACTCTCTATAGGTTCTACAGATACACAAACTTATATGTATACGAGTCATATAAATCACTGACTGTACCTATCTCGTATCACTACAGTCATACAGTGTTCGAAAAAAGAAAAAGAAAGAAAGAAAGAAAAGAAAAACAAGGAAAAATAGCGAATAAACAAACGACAAATATTCCAACATAGTGAAAGATCAAAACAAAAGAGAAAAGAGGAAGAGAAAGAGAAAGATATAAAATAGTGAAGGGAAAAAAGCGGAAGAACGATTGAAAGAGCGAACGAGCGAACTTTAGTTTACCGCGAGCAAGAGCAGCAGGTGCCATGCCATTCCATGCCATGCCATGATATGCCACAGCACAGCGTAGCAATTGCCGATTGCTATTGGTAGAAAGCGCGTGCGTGCATGCGTGCGGAAGCGACAGAGGGACTCGGTTGTAATTTTTATTACGGTCAAGGGGAAGGTCAAACGCGCAGATGACAGGTCATTTCAAGGTCAACAGAAATATAGCCGCCAGAACCATTTTACTGACCATCGACTATCGTTTACTGTCGTCGCTCGACACAGTTTATTTAATCACAAATATTACCGATGCCGCGCCGCCGGTGCGATGCATTCGACTAGATCTACAGATAGGCCTTCTTTGCTATTCGTTCGGTTACAAACGATGTACGAGTAGGTTGTCGATGTCGATGTCGATGCCGATGCCGAGGTATGGCAGCATTCTAGCGTGTACCGGGGTACCTGCGTAGTAGACAGAGATACGGCAAAACGTACATATGCAAAGAGCGTGCATACTGCTATGCCTGTAATGTACGTCTTTTACTCGTCCCTTATATTTTGTTTTATATGTGTTCAACTTGTTCGTACCAAGTTGACTCGAATTTATTACATATTCATCATTTCAATTTGGCACATTTCTAACTGGAGTAGTAAGTCGAATTGGAAGACGCCAACGCCACTATCAAGTACGATCAATCTCAAAACTGCTTCCGAAAACAACGCTTGGGGGTAAAATTTTTGTTATCTACCACAGCATCAATCATTATCAACTTCTACAGTTGCTGTAATAATTGCGGTTGGTTGAATATTATTGTAGGGGCTGCTGACTGAAACTCGGGTTCAAATTACGGACAATGACCTTGTTTTGAATATTTTTAAAAAGGATACAAAATGATGAGATTTTTTGAAATTGGCACAAGTAATGGAGAGATGAGGATTCATATTACCAAACCAAAGGACATCATCCTCTTTGTTGGGCCGCAAAGATGAAATGCCGGGTTTCTTTCAAGGTCCCACAATTAGCCGAGAAGTTCCAATATTTGGACGAAAATTTGGAATATGCCCTTAATGGGTCAGTTTTGACCTTCTGACTCTTCTGCAAAGGTCAAACTTTTTTAATTTCACTGTTTTCATCCGCATTTTTGATATGCTGATCAGTTTCCAGCCCAAATCAAATGACCTAGGAGGTCAAAATTTGCTTGTATATGGGGGACGAGGCAGGGTGACCTTTGAGGCTCAAATCTGGGGCACGCAAAATTTTTGTACAGACCTCTAAATTGGATCAAAAAATAACGAAAAGTTTTGAAACACCAGCTAGGGAAGGGATAGAGGATCCACAAGAATGATCTTCAGTTCAACTTACCTATGCAAATTTCAGCTTCGTGCGGGTAATTCAAAAACAACTTTTCGAATTTAAAACTCATTAACCAAGAATCGATTTTCCATATTGCAAAAATTGTAACTGATGTGAGCTATGTAGTATGTAGTATGTACCCATGTTTCTTCTGCTGAGTTGTAATCGGGAACAAAAAATTGAAAAAATGAAATTCCGCAGTCCAGATTACCGTATAAACGATCGATAATTTCCAGAAGTAACTGGTTAAGTGAAAATCCAGCAGAAACAAGTTCTAGATGGAACGAAACAGCGCCGGGGCAGGGGAAGTTTAACGTTGATGAGTAATGGTTTAAGTTATCGTGTTCGTGTGTAGTGCATACATTAACGAGTATATCGTATTCGTAAACTATACCGTTAATAGCACATTTTTGCTCTCTTCGTTTCTCTTCGCGTCGCATCGACCTCGTCACGCAGCCACAGGTATTTACGTATACACCTGCAGCTGTAGGTAGGTAGAGGTGCAGGTACTAAGATCCAATACCTCGACTACGAGGCAAATCTTGACTACCGCGAAAAATACTAAAGAAAACGAAAAAACTACATTACGTCAATGCTGGCAAAACCGCATACTCCGACATCAACGACGTCATTGACGCGGTTGCATTCTTTTGCGGGGGCGACCACGGCTGAAGTGAAGCGAACGATCAGTTACGGTTACCAACATAGGACATATCTCATCAACGTGACTTTTGAAAAAGGCTATTCGTATTCGTAGGCGGGCACGTAGAGATGGACAGAACGTCGCGACGTGTTCTATCTGTATCTGAGGTACCACTAGTATAATGAACACGAGTACGCGACGTCCGACGTCCGACCGTAGGCTGCGAGCAATAGCTCGTAAACAGGGTGGTACGATACGTTGGCGTAGGCTCACGAAGGAAACAGTATCAAATTTCACCCCTGATAAATGTCGCACCGAGTCCGATTGCGTAGGCGTTGCGTTAATAGGGACACCAACACGAGCGACGTCGCGTCGCGTCGCGACGCGATGCTTTAAATTTACGACGAAGACGACCCGTAAAGTACCGAGCCCGTCTCCGCGCTGCGCTGTGCCCTTAAAGAAGTCAACTTATTCTCATTAAATTCGAATTTATAATCCGTCCGCCCAGTCTTCTATGTACTTGTTTATTTATTAGGTAGTTATTAAACATCATCTTAGGCATTCAAAGATTGCTTCGAACAGAACAGAGCCCAACAAACAAAAAACTTTGTGCACGCGTGCTGCCTGCAAATCTCGATTTTGAGGGTGCAGTGTTTTTCAAAAATTTCAAAATTTCTTCAAAAAAATACGTGCAAAACGGGTGAAAAAGCAACACCAATTTCACGCATATCTTCGACGGAATTTTGCATTTTCTTGTCTTTTTGAAGCGCTTCAAAAAATCTAGACCCGTAATCCTTTGACGAGGATTCCTTGTCGTACTCCTTCAATTTCAAACATGGGCACCTCAAAGTAATAACAACTTTTTTTTTGTTTTCTGAAGTATTATCCGCTCTTGGGGTGGCAAATTTTTTGTAATGCAGCATTGCCAATCTATTTTACAAAAAAAAAAAATCCAATCTTCAAATTCTAGCTGTAGCGCACCTTTATTTACAAAGATGGACATTGGACACCATTGTGCTTGAATTTTTTTGTTAATTGGACTCTGTTCAATCTCTTTCTCAAAAAATGCCCACCATACTGAGGCCAATTACAATTTTTGGTGTCGCAATTCAAATCGGCGTTTAGGAAAAAAATTCAAAGATCGTTTGGGTTGGGCTTCAGCTCTCCAAGTACCTACATAAGTACAATTTAATAAAAATGGAATACGCCGCGCCGTACTAAGACTCGCTTACTCCGCACGCGTACTTAATACTTCAACTTACGTATACGTCACGCCCGGCTCAGCGCAGCCGGCACTTGATATTTTATTATTGACGTTAATACAGCACTTAGGTATCTCTTTCCGTACAGAACGTGCGACGATGACCTACTTATTGGAAGCCCGGTAAAGGAACTCGCATGTAAAGCTTAAAAATACACTATTGGTCCTTTTTTTTCTTCCTTATCCATTCCACACTTACTCGTACGTAACTTACGTACCGACGGCGGCACGGCGCGGCGATAATATTACAGCAGCGTAGCGTAGCGTAGCGCAGCGCGACAGAGAAGAGAACCGACGATGCGACGACAACGCAAGTGCCCATTTACACGTGTCTGCATCATGCCATACTATTCCGTGCCATAATTAACGAGTCTAGATACATACTCGTACGTATAGGTATAGGTATAGGTATAGGTATAGGTAATCACGTCCAAGCCCGCCACATCCAACTGATGGTACTCGGGCCAACGGCCTCGATCACATCAAATAGTTCTCGAATCGAAGAGCAGTTTATTGACCATCTTGTTCGAACTGAAATTAATATTACGTAGTACGCACGTAGCTACGTACTTTACTCGATGATACGACATACTCGCTCGGTAGTGAACAGTGAGCTTATCTCCCACCCCTCCCCCCTCCCACCTACAACCACAGCTAGGCAATTGCAGTTTCCAACAAAGTCGCTCAAAATACGAACGAAATCCTCCGAAAAATAAAAAAAAAACTGAGCACCAGCGTAGCACCTACGTATACGAGTATATATTAATATTACCAATTACAATTACGAATAGATACAAGTAGGAGATGAAGGAGTGCGACGCGAAGCGCTACCACGTACATCAAGTCAAGTACATTCTCCGTAGCTGACTGATGAGTCAGTTCACTTCACCTGCTTCACTTCGATGAAATTAACCAGTAAAAAATTACCAAGAAAATATTAGTCAATTACTATACCTGCAGTTGCGATTGGCAACCTATATCGATTGCAAATATTTTACGTTATTCGAGCCAGTCCATATCTTTTTCAAAATCAATTTCCTTGCAAGACGGTGACGATTCTGAGAGGAAAAATATAGGCAAATAAGAAAATTGATACCTCAAAGTGTCACTTTTTCAAAGGGGTGTTTCATATAATGAGTTGAAAATTCAATTTTTTGAAGAATTCAAGGGTTAAAGTTTCTTTAAAATTCAGGTCAATTTTTTTCACATTTTCAAAAATAATTGAACGACGCATTTTCTAAAATTCTCTAATTTACAAAAATTGGTGATTTTTCAAAAATTGCAGAATTTTCAAAAATTATCACTGTTTCAAAAATTGTTAAACTTTTCAAAATTGAAATTTTTAAAAAAATTGTTGAATTTTTCAAAATTAACAAATTCTCCATAATTGACAAATTCTTCAAAATTGACAAAATCTCCAAATTTGACAAATTTTTCAGAATTGACAAATTTTTTAAAGATTGACAAATTCTCAAAAAATTAATGCATAAAAATATAATTTTTGAGAGTTATTAAAAAAAAATCACCCCCCCCCACACCAAAAATGTATATCAAAATAAACATAAAAATAGAATGACTCAATAATTTTCAGAAATTATTAAAGTTTTCAAATTTTCATTATTCATTAATGTATAAATTATAATCTTTTTAGGGTTATTTAAAAAATCACCCGGGCCTCCCACCCCGAAATATATTTCAAAAAATATGAAAGTAGAACACTAATAAAACATCTTCAAAAAAGTACAAATTGAAAAACAAAAACTTTTTTCACTTTCTTTTTTTACCGTTG
>FIZV01022354.1:0-10827 GCA_900050545.1 Trionymus perrisii | reverse complement strand
GTAAGATTCTGAGAAAATTACAATTTTGTAGAAAATGATGATTTTTCAAAATTTCGTAATTTTTATAAAATCAATATTTTAACAAAATTATAATTAGGTTAGGACAAAATTGGGACAGTGGTTTTTTTAGGTGGGGGGGAGGAGAGGTTAAAAATTGTTTACAAGCGTTACGATACTCTCAAATTGTACGAGTTGAGCAACTCCAAAAAATCCTTAGAATAATCCCTGACACAAAAAAAAAAAAACACCACCACCAATAACCCGTCTAAAACAATATCTTACCTTAACCAACTTTCAATAATTTGCAACCAAGTAAAGAAAATACCGGTTCAGATCAAACGACTCACTCTTGGGAAAAATAAAACCTAAACAAACCAAAGAAAAAAATGAATAAAAATCATCGTTCGAATTATGCGACAAGATCAATTAGGTATACGAGCCCGCCACCAAAACACATTCAAAATATAAGGCATCGATCACCACCACCGTTCCATCATCATAAACAATTACATAATATAGAATGTCTGATTTGAACAAAATTTTGAGCAAGAGCGACTATGACTACAAAATTCCTTAAAATTATAACAAACAAAAAACAAAAAACAAAAAAAAAATACAAAGAACTAAAAATACGTCCGGGCAAATTCACCTAACAACGAATAACCAGTTCAGTCCAAATTATTTAATCTTGAGAACTTGACGCATTCACGAGACGTGTATCAACGAAAAAAAATAATAATAACAACAACTGATTTCTTTTTTAAAATGAGATAACGAGAACAAAATTTACACTATACAAGTATCAATTAAATGCGAGTGAACAATGCGTCATGAAAGTGCCTTTTTTCAAGCAATTACAGCCAGAGCGATTTTTTTTTAAACAGGTTCTATACACACCATTAGGTACATTGCAATTGCAAAAAAAAAATCTTACAGTATATTACAAAATTACGTAAAAACAATATTAAAAAAAAAAAAAAATAGTACAATGACCATTATCATAAGCACGTTTAAAAAAAATCAATTTATACAAAACAAATGAAATAAATAAATAGAAGAGGAAGGTGCTGTAAACGTTTTCATTTTTCGGTAGAGGTAAGTAGTAAATTACGAATTATATAAGAAAATAAAAATGATATAAAATCCATACACATATATCTACAAATACGAGTATTTATGTAGATTTTACGCATTGTTCGCGCGTGCATTAAAAAAACTTGCCTGTTACCTTCTTATTTTCTCATACGTACATAGAAAATTACGGACACGAAGCATTTCCCCCTTTTTTTTTTAATGGTTTGGTAAGTTCGTTATGTAAATTTTTTTTTCAATTTTAATTGACATTTTTTTCATTTTTCTGCGTAGGTACTCGAATCTGTCAATTGTCATCGGCGGTCAAACAAAAAAAGTACACTCGGTTCGTTAACTAACCGCAGGTACCAAGGTAACTCATCAAGGTAACAAATGATAATAATTTTGTAATCTCGAAACAAAAAACAAAAAAAAACAAAACAAAAAAACAAAAAAACATTGATAAAAATAAGCGCAATAAATGGGTATAGTTCGTATTACACGCGAAATAAATTGACATAAGCATTTACCAAGGATTGTAACGTACGCGATTAATTTCATTTCCTTATTTACAAAATTGTCAAATTCAAACTTTCAAAATTTAAATTTAAAAAAAAATAACAAACAAGACTAGAGGGAACATGAACCAAATAAAACACGTAACAGCAATTTACAAAAAAAAAAAAACTGTGCTGTTTCATCTTTATCTTTATGCAACCTAACCTACGAACTCCAATGCAGACATCACACACACATATAAGACCAGTCGACGAGGAAATGAAAATAAAAATTAGCCGTATTTAAAGCCATTTATACGCGAAAAGAAATGCAATGCGGATGACACACTCGGGAGCGCAAAACATAATAATGGTGTAACTTTTTCCCCACTTAGCTTTTAACGACCACGAGAAAGATCCGCGTCCGTGTTCCCATTAGATATCAATATTATAGCGAGGTATTCGCGTAAAATATCAAACTCCCTGGTTCGAACGGAGATAATGAAATTTTTCAAAAGTTATTAGCTGGGATATTGAAATTATTCCGCGGTAAATGGACGCAGTAGGCGCTGAAATGAGCACTTTTTTCTGATCGAAAAATGATAATTTGGGTGAATTTTTTCCCCATTTGGAAACGATCACGGAAATTCGTTCATGAACGACTTGAGTAATACCTACAGGCTACACAAAGGAGTTCGAATCATTCAAAAAATTATTATACTCGGTGCAAAATAATAAATCACTAAATTTTGATATTACATCGATTATGGAAAATTCGATTCATTTTTTAACATCAAATCTTTCACGAACGATTCACTGGTGCATTTATATAAATACATTCAACTCTTTCGAAAAATATCCTATTACGATGCAAAACTAGAAATTCTTAAATTTTGGCATTTTGAAACAAATATGGAAAGATTAATTAATTTTTTAATAAGAAATCGTTCGCGAACGACTTGAGCGATTTGAACTGGAACGACTTCAACTTATTGAAAACATTTTTCCAACCGCCGGAAGAGAAATTTCGATATGGAAATCGGGTGTGGAAAAATCGAGTCTTTTTATGCCATAGAATCGTTTGCGAACGAAAACATCATTAGCAAAAGGCCACTGATTAAAAAAAATATTGCGTAAGTAGGAAAATATAAAATTTGGAATTTGGTCGAATAATAAGTTCAACTATAGGCTCGTTCGTGAACGATCTGGGTACAGTTTGATTTGAGCGAATCGTTCGCGAACGAAGAGACCAGTAATGAAATGTCACTCGTGATGTTCGAGAAAATCCGAAATCGCAATTACTTCTCAATTGCATACAAATTTCTTGAAAAAACAGTTCGCGAACGATTCGAACATGATTTGAATAAATTTCACGCGAACGATTCATTAGAAACATGAAGATTTCGTCATTTTAGACATATGAGTAAACGATCCACTCAGAAATAATCTACACGTTTGCGAATGATTCATTGAAAAATAGCTAAATTGTTCGTGAACGATTCTGACATAATTTGAACGAATATTTTGCGAACGACTCATAAAAAACGAGAGATTTATTCATCCATAGACCAAAAAGTTGAATGATTCGTCCAGAAATCATTGACAAATTCACGAATGATTCATTAAAAAATAAAAAAATTGTTTGCGAATGACTGACATAATTTGAACGAATCTTTTGCGAACGACTCATAAATACGAAAGATTTCTTAATCCATGGGAGAAAAAAATGGACGATTCGCCCACAAAAAATTGATTCGTTCGCGAATGATTCATAGGAAAATGATTTAATCGTTGGCAAACGAGTTTTTCAATTGTAAAGTCTCAACATTTATTCGAAAAATTTGCAAAAACATCGTAAGCTCTGGATTCATATTACTTTCCTGTTTCGTTCGCAAACGATTTGAACATGATTTGAACGAATTGCTCGCGAACAATTCATAAAAATCATGAAGATTTGGTCATTTTAGACATAGACTGAACCATCCACTCAAAAATAATCTACACGTTAGCGAATGATTTATTGAAAAATAGCTGAATCGTTCGCGAACGATTCCGACATGATTTGAACGAATCTTTTGCTAACGACTCATTAAACAGCTATAGATTTCTTTATCCATGGACCAAAAAATGAATGATTCGTCCAAAAATCATTGACTCGTTCGCAAATGATTCATTTAAAAAATAAAAAAATCGTTCGTGAACGATTCTGACATGATTTGAAAGAATCTTTTGCGAACGACTCGTAAAAAACGATATATTTCTTAATCCGTGGATAGAAAAATGAACGATTCGTCCAGGAATAATTGATTCGTTTGCGAATGATTCGTAGGAAAATTATTCAATCGTTGGCAAAGGAGTTGTTCAATTTGTAAAGTCTCAATAATTTTATTCGAAAAAATTCGCAAAAACTTCGTAAGCTCTGGATTCATATTTCTTTTCAGCTTCGTTCGCGAACGATTCAAACATGATTCGATACCTAATGACTTGTTAACATCAGTACATGATTCTTCGTTCAAAGCAGGAGTGATTCGCTCAGAAATCACAGACTCGTTTTCGAACGATTTGCCTGCGACTTATTCGACTCTTTTCAAGCGACTCGATAGTTTCTGAATGAATCATTCGAGAAAGCTTCGAATTTTCCTCGTGTATCGGATCGTTCGCGCGAATCATTCACATCCCTTTCGAAATTCCTCGAAATAATTTTGAGCTCAACATTTGAGCTTCATCGAGTTTGAACTGTTGGATAATTCCATACCTCCATAAAAAAAAAAGAACGAATCTCGTTCGAACCTGTACATTTCAATTCCTAGTCCAACATCCAAGGCTCGATAAAATATCCCCAATTGAGATGCATGTTGCACGCTGAAAACGCATTCTAATAGCATCGTAGTACACATTTTGCCTACTTATATGGCCCTGAGAGGGAGTTCACATCACACCTTCGAGAGGGAATAACTCGTCGAATTGAATTCGTCACCGATTCACCATTGTTCAGTGAGGTAGTTAATGTTAGAAGAAGAGATAAGATGAAGGAGTAGAACAAAAAGGAAACCTGTACAACAAGTCATTCCATCGTCGAAATTACGTTATACAAGGTAGGTAAAACATTATTCATCACAGAAATATATAACATAGGAACACAATTACCATTTTCACGTCAACTTCTCGTCTGTATGGAGCTTTGCTGTCGTTGATTGGTCGGAAACGAAACAAAAAAAAAAAGATAAAAATAAATTTTAAAACGGTAGCGAAGTGTGAGAGACATACCTGACTTTGAAAAAAATCAACTTCTCGCACCAAAACGCGACAAGAAAATCGTAAAGTACGATTAAGATAAAATTAAAAAAACACGAAAATTACATAATTATAAGAAAACGCGACGGGGTAAAATGAGGGGTAATCTTCGTTTTCCTTTAGTAATAAATCTAAAATAGTATGGTTTTTAAATCCCTCCCTTAAATAGAATGTACGACGAACCTTACGATGATATGACTAGAAAAGTTAACACATTAACTAACCGATTAAAAAAACAATAGAAAAAAAAAACAAAAACAAACGGAGAAAAAAAAACGATGAAAAATATGCTTTAAAACGTATACTATAAGTATTTAACTGATGGATAACCTTTGGATTCGTTTTGCTGCAATAATAAGCTTTCTTCGTTTGGCGATTGTTCCATCGGAGGTGGTGGAGGACAAATGTAAAGTGGAGCGGCAGTGTGTGCAGTACCTAGCAAATCTTGCAACAATACGACCTCCGAATTGGTCGCGTTGCCCGCGAAGCCCACCAGCTGAATAGGTAACTTGGTTTGCGAGCCCTGTCTGCCGTACGTCGATCGCATCATCGGGGCGCTTTTGCCGGGCGAGTACTCGGAGCCGCTGGCCGCCGACGTATTATCCGATATCAATTTCTCCATTTCTGGATCGTTTTTGGACGAAGCGCCGTTGCGGTGCGGATTCGAAGAGCCGTTGTTAGAGTCGTGCTTCTTCAGTATCGATTTCGAGCGCCGGTGCGTTTCCGGCGACATGTTCGATTTATCCAACGAGTCGGCTGACGCTGACGTCTTGCTATTGCTTTTACCTGAGCACAAACACAAATTATCACAGGTGAATTAGAATTTGCCCATCCGCCGAAGCGTCGTGTAGCCGACAGCGAAACCGTAAGGTAAAAAGAATATAACTAAAATCAAAGTTAAATGAGCGGTAGTTTGTTATTTTACTGTCGATGAAATGGAAGAGTAAGGAGCACCGGAGCAGTGTCATCAGCGGTTCAATTTCCAACAAATGAAGTGCATGATGCCAATTCAGCATTAAGATAAGGAATTGATTTTCACGACCACTCTTTTGGAAAAATGCTTGAAAAACCAACACATCTGTTTTGAAAAGTTAATATTTTTTCGAGAAATCGATTTTACAAAAATTCTTAGAAATTTTTTTGCGCATATAAGATATCTACCAAAATTGATCGAATAAAAAAAACCAGCTTCATTTTGCTGAATTGACTATTTTTGAAAATTCAAGGGTCAAAAGTTTTTTGAATGTTTAGTATTACCGTATTACCTACTTGCTCAAAAAAGACAAAAATTTACCATAAAAAATTAAACGTCTGTTTCTGTATGCATTTCGACAAGTTAGAATTTTTCGAAAGTTCAACTCGATATTTTTTGAAAATTTGTCTGGAATTATTTTTTGAATAATTTTATTTTGACATTTTTTGAAAATTTGGCTACATATTGCTTTTTTTTTCAAGATTCCATTTTTAAAAATTAAAAAAAATTCAAATTTCAAAATTTGATTTTTAATTTTTTTTAAAAATTTATTTATAATCTCCAGAAAGGTTGGAAGCTCAACTGATTTAGATGGGAACAACGAACCTTCAACAATATCGAGATCTCGCATTAAAAATCAGCTGAGAAGATTAAGACGAGGCAAATGGAAGGCCTACAGCATGCGATTTCTTAAAAAATTCTAGATGAAACAGCCAAACTCAGAACCCACCTCCCTCAACAAAAAAAAAAAATCCAAAAAAGTTTTAATTTTTACGGAATAAATAAAATTCTTGTTTATGATGAAGTCTACCCACGAATAAGTTAAAACGACATTATACACGAGGAATACAAACGAGACGAGCTCCCCCATACACTGCGGTTGAACCATCACTCACACCACATAAACTACATTACTTTACCATACACGGTAGTTCTAGTACTGCTGTCGTTGGTGGAAACGAAAATGGACATAAAATCGAATATAAAACTCTATACGAGCTATAAATCTAAAAGTTAGTTCAATTAAATACATAACTATTTTCGCAAGTTTTGCGTCGTCCAACGACGATGTCGTCGTCGTCACACACGCTACGACGGAGTTGCGTTCTGCAACATTTCGTATACGTAAGCTCGCACAGAAGGATGGAGTAGGAAGGGGGAGGGAGTTTTTAACAAAATCTCGAAATTGCATTATTCTCGTTCACTTTTGAAAGTTTTATAGCTGGGAAAACTACAGCATAGGATGGAACCTGCCTCTACTCGCGTCGTGCCTTCTGCGCCAGGAGTAGCGGCGATCCTGGTGGAGTAAATTGTGTACCGTAAGATACGTAAACGAGGACAACGATGGATACGGAAACGGTCGCCGGGCTTAAGCCGCCCTCTGCCCCGTCCTTTATCGCGTTCGGCAATCGCCAAAAGGAAATTTAGAAATATTTCAAAAACTCACTGGCGTGTACTGTGTACACGTGAAGGATGGGAGAGAGGAGTTAGTGGTATATCTCGACTAGCATCTATTGCTTCGCGCTCGTTTCGCTGTAGCTGGGTACACGCGTCGTTTGCGAGCTTTCGCCTCCCTAGCTCTTTACCTTATACTCGTATGAGTAGACTGCAGAATTGAAAAGTTGGTCGTGTACACCGTGAAATTTTATAAATTAACGTTTTCGCCGATCGAATCTGCTGTGCTGTGTCGAAGACCCAGACCCCCGAGCGTAACGAGGTGCACGATGGTGAGAAGGCGCGGGGATACGCTTCTTGCATTTATGTACATTATACCTACCTACGTAGAAAAGGTAGACCACGTATGTTTTATACCGATAAACGGTTTTGAATTTCGTTCTATACCTACGTAAAAGAATTCGCAGAATAAGGGCCAAACGTTTATTTCTTAACAAAAGTACCCAAGTAGTTGAAACATTGCGCATAACTGACAGATCGAATTTTCGATCTCGTGGACATATTATTTTCTCCACTGATGAAGGTCAGGTCGCAAAATATTGAGCAGCGGCTTCGGTCAGCTGATCGCGTTACAGAGCGGTTTGAGTCACTTGAAACTAGGATAACCGAGATTGAGGCCAATTGCAGTACCGAGCTTGAGTCACTTGAAACTAGGATAATGCAGTTGAAGACCAATCGCAGTACCGAGCTTGAGTCACTTGATACTAGGATAACAAAGTTGGAGACCCATTCACCAGAAAACAAACGAGGCCAACAAAGCCGGAAGTTAGGGCCGCCAAGGACCGGAAAGTCATCAATCTGGAAGAAGACATATTGCGGAGAGACCTGGCAATGTCTTCCAGCGATGAAGCAAAGCCAATCCCACTACAGAGCTCGAGTGACTTGATACTAGGGTAACACCGTACCCCCTCCCCTTTAAACATAACGGTTCATAGGGGGATTAGTGGGGAGTCGTTATATCCGAATTATGCAGTATCTTAAGTAGTCATTATTAGATATGTAGTCCTTTTGAAACAAGTATGGTTTTGTCGATGATACCTAGCCATGTAGAGTAATAATAGTGAAATGATGATAAAGCTTTCATGTTTTGTTCCTATCATGGTGTTTCATTTACTATACGTACGTAATATGTGAAAGATTTTATGATGGATTCGTCAGAATTTACAGATTCAGAGTGAGTAACTAATAACAATTATTTATTATTATTGAATAAAGCGAACAGCAGGACAACTAAACTGATTCAAGTGTTACTGCAGAAGAGTTGAAGGCAAATCCCGCTACCAAACTCGAGTCACTTAAAACTAGGATAACTGAGTTGGAGTCCAATAGCAGTAACTAGCTCGATCGAGTCACTTGAAACTAAGATAATGGAGTTGGGGGCCAAGCCCGCTACCAAGCACGAGTTGTGATGTAATGTAGGAAACCAGGTAGTCTCGTTACCTATCTTGTATTGCACTCGGGTGCATCCGGTTACATTCGTTATACCTTATTATCTATTCTATTTCTCTAGCCTACGGCGATGTACCATTGGTACTAAAGACTTACTTCGTTGTGAAGTATAGGTAGGTACCTACTTCAGTGAATGTTGGTTTGTGCACTGTACACCAGAGTGCACAACCCAATGTTCAGTGACAAAGTACTTGCACCTGGATACCTGGAAACCATTTAGCGTCAACTCCAATTTTTTCACAAAATGACTTTCATACAACTTTTAATAGGAAATTTTGCGCTGAATCGAATGTAAATTTTCCTCAAACCATTAATATAAACGTTGACTCCATGTTTTGATAAGGTTAATGCGTGTTATCGAGTTACTTAACGAAATTTAGAAAAATAATATTTCATAAAACATTAAAATGGAACCAGAAGATGATTTAGAACTGTTCGTGGGAATAGTTCCGTGAAGAGGCCAAAAATCGACGTCACTGGGGATGAAATTCTACTCGGCGAATGAGGCAGCCTTGGTTAAATTCCAGCTTAAAGCAAAACCACACGTGGAATCGCTTGTTGGTTACCAGAAATGCATGCCAGCGAAGACAAACAGACGAGAAGTAGATATAGACCTAAAGATACCAGTCCTAATAGTAGAAAAATGGAATCAAAACGAGACGTTGATTTTGGGGCGCGACTTCGCGGAATTATATTCGGTAAAGAAATCATCATCACGCGAATTGGTCCATCAATTGGCAGACGGAAGTTCTTTTTTCATAGCGGTAGATGATTTCTTTATTCGTCGGCCTTCCTCAACGAAAGAAGACGACTGAAGGAACACCGTTAAGAGAAACACGTTCAGTTCCAGCGATCGTTGAATTATCTATCTAGACGTCAAACGAATCCTACAAATTCGGATTGGATCGAAGTTCAAAGAATATTCCGTTATTTAAATTATACAAGCGACTTAGGAATAATTTATCGAGGTTCGGGTAACGAAATGATTGCTTTTGCCGACGCTAGTCTAGGTGACTGTGAAATAACTAAAAAATCAACCGCTGGTATTATCATTCGTGTTTATGGTGATCTTGTTTTTTGGTCTAGCAAGCGCCAAAACACAGTAGCTAATTCCACTTGCGAAGCCGAATATATCGCTCTGAACTCTGCCCTTCTCGAATGCATAAGCATTAACGCAACTCTTTCTCGCGCTATGGCTATTGATTTCAAGCAATTTACAATTATAGGAGATAATACTTCATCGATTAATTGTGCGTCTAAACCAGGTTCTCCAAAACTCAGGCACCTAACCGAAGTGAAACTACATAATATTTTAGATTATAACTTAAAGAGCAAAGTTAAAATCGAATGGATTCAAAGTTCAGAACAAGATGCTGATATTCTCACTAAACCCCTAGCGAAAGATAAATTTATTAAATTCAGAGAAAGACTTTTATCGAAAATTACGCAACCATAGAAATAATTTCTTATAGAAATTTGTTATTTTTATTTCTTCATATATTTTCAGCTGAACCTGATTTACAAGACTACATCGAACTACTTGAAAACATCGTTACATTTTTCGAGACCTATCACATTGATAAGATACTGCCGACGTCCATAAGATTAAGCTTAAGCAATCTTCAAAAAGAATTTTTAGACTTCCAAATGGAGGAGCAAGAATTCCACAATTTAGATTAAATTTTTGTATTCCAATCGAAGTTCAATTTTATGTTATCGAATTTAATTTTCAATCTAAATTATTCTAATTCAGTTTCTCTTCTCAATCAAATATTTTGTTGTGTTCTTTATTTAGGCTCACGTAGTTGAGACCAAGACTGTATCATTTCTTTATTTATAAAATTGGATCTTTCTTTTCTTTCAATTGGTATTTTTTTTGCATTAGATACCTAAAAATTTATCTTATATAAGTTATTGTGATATTTTCTTTCTTAAATACTAAGATACCTTTTGTACTTACACCATAAGTTTTGTTATTTTTGTTTGTCAACATAAGTTTTCCTTGTTTTGTATAATAAAAAAAAAAAAAAAAAAAAAAAAAAAAAAAAAGGGGAACAAAAAAAATTTTTTTTTTTTTCTTAAAAAAAA
>FIZV01022353.1:0-10120 GCA_900050545.1 Trionymus perrisii | reverse complement strand
GTCAAAGACACTAAATTTTAAAAATTTATAAAAATTGTAGAATTAATTAAAATTTAAAAATTACTCGATCTTAAATCATTTCATTTTTTTTTTTCAAATTTTATTATTTAAAATTTAAAAATCACCACATTTTTTATTTTTACCAAATTATTAAAATTTTTAAAATGCCCAAGATATAATAATTATCGACTGCTTAAATACAGATGCTCGTAACCCACAAAATTGAAATTTTACAGGAGAAACAAAAAACGTTTCACGAGAACAAAAGTCTAAAGGAATGCTCAAAAATTTTTGCACAACTGTGAACAAGTACCTAAGCTACCAGAAACTGCAAAAAAACGCATTTTTTAAAAATTGTGGGTTACGAGGTCCTGCATCTGAGCAGTCGATATTATGTATTTAGATAGCTAGTTATTTATTAAATTTTGAAAATTTTAAAAATCGATTAAACTTGAAAAATTCATTAATTTATGAATAGGCTGAATAAATTATGAAATTTTGAGGATTTAAAAATTTTCCAAAATTGTAAAAATCGATCAAACTTTGAACATCGATACAATTTTTGAAATTTAAAAATTATTAAAACTTTGATTTTTATCGAGTTTTGATTTTTTTATCAACTCCTAAAGAGCTACCAAATTTTACAAACTTTAAAAACATAGTCCAACATGAAAAATTTACTAAAATTAAAAAATTGCCAAAATTCCAATTTTTATCAAATTTAGAAAATTTTTAAAAAATTTCTTAAATTAAAAAATGTTTCAAAACTTTAAAATTGTAAGAACTTATTAAACATTAAAAATTGAGAACATTTAAAATTATTTAGGTAAATTTTTAAAAACACCACATTCTTCACTTCGATCAAATTTTGAATACCAACTTTGCAAACTTTTAAGAAAAATACTAAAAATTTACCAACTTCGAAAAACTGGAAAATATTTTGAAAATTTTAAAATTATCGCCATCGACGATTTCTTGAATATTAAAAACACATTTGGTGTCTAGAAAATTACCATTTCTCATTTTTTAATTGAATTAGTAGTGTTTTGACTTGAAAAAAAAAACTAAAAGTTGAACTTTCGCAAGAACTTTTGTAAAATCATGGTTCACTGTGCACATTTTTAGGTTGAATTAACGAACGATTCGACTAAACACGATTATCTTTAACCTCGAATGATAAAAAAAGATTAATCGATCCAAAACACCTATAATCAAAGTCTGTCAAAAAATTAAGAATAAAATTCACGACAAAGCGAGCAGAAAATCTGTTTAGCATTCAACGTGAAACACATCGACGCACCTTGTACGACATTTAATTTCACCTCTACCAATCATTGTGTTCTTTCATCACACAAAACGGATCATGTCATCTAGTTAATCCTCCATTGATAATAAATAACGATGAAAAAAAAAACTCTATAATTCCATTTCTTACATTACAACTTCCTCGAATCATTTATCACGTCTCCATGTACCTATCTGTCTAGTGTCTCTGTCTACCTACTGTAGCTAGTTAAGCCATCTTGCAAATCTTCAAGACCATTTCCTTGAGAAACTCGTCTACATGTTGTAACTTTGTGTAAACAGGCTGCATAATAATGCATCGCTGACCACCCTACTAATCTGATAATCGCTAAAATCGCGTTCAAACAGTACCAAATCTGGGCATGTGTATGTGCTAAGGTAGGTAAGGTATCCTAAAATCCAGAAAGTAAACACGCCATCCACAGGGGCAAACAGAGCATCCCTGTCTGTCTTTCTGCTGATGCAACGTACCTACGACTATTCATCTGGTAAAAACTTGGAAAATTTAAGGCCGAGAAACATGCATCGGTATCTTTTACACATGTCTAACTGTAATTTGTAGCCCTATAGCATGTTCCATTAGGGTTATTATAGTCGTGTACATCGCGGAAATACTCTCCTCTGTGTAGTGTATCGACTATATACGTATATGTTTGCATGGCGTTCTTTTTTTCCAATTTTTTTTGTGTGTGTAAACGACCCCCTCATAATGCCATTCTTCTCTTATATATCGCCATTCATTCAATTCGCGTATAAAGAGTAGAGAAGATTATCGCCGATACGATATACGAAATTTTACACATCAAGAAACGTGTGCTCCTTCATCGTCTTTAGCCATACACGGTACCAAGGTAGATGGCGAACCAACACCAGCCATATCTTATACATTATGAGCTGTATTGTTAGCGGAATTCTTCTACTCGGGTTCTATACTATATCATATTTCGACTGGGGACCCTTTTTCGCTCCCTTTGCTCCTTCCTTTTCATGTGCAGTTACACACACACACAACTGGTTGTGTGTTATGTTCTTTCGGGCTAAATAGCATCGTCTTCTGTCGAGAGTCGAGTGTTTCGTGTATTGTGTCACGATGACCGACTACTCGTCGTAAAATCCTATACAATGTGTTAAACTCTTATATAATGCATAATGTACATACATAGGTCAATATGATGGCCAATTTTCAATACAAACGAGTTGTCGTGTAGGATACTTCGAGTATAATACATGTATTACAGATACCTATGTATTAGGTTACGAGACTATTATGTAGGTATTGATATTCTACTCTTGCTCGGCTCTCCTTTACTAATATCTTTCGTACTGTCTTGGTCTCTTGAAGTTTTTGAAATCTAAATCTAAGTAACGTCTAGATCGTATTACGTATTTACGATTGGTTTTGGTGATAATTTATTTAGAAGTAGAATCGACAAGAATGGATAAAAATTCTCTTTGAAAATGATCTTGACCGAAAAAAAAAATATTTCTAACAATATTAAACAAAAAATGAAATAAATAAACTTTTTCAACAAAAAAATCAGTTTTTCGGGAAAAACTCTTTCGACGAACATGCTGAAAAAATTATTTCAGCAAAAAACAGTAAAAAAATCCTCGAATGAAAAAACTTTTCTCAACATCTTGAACTAAAAATGTTTCTCGACGAAAAAATCATACTACTGGGAAAATGTAATAAATATTCACATATCTACCTAGGAAATTTTCAAATTAAAAAAAGAAAAAAAAAACTATAGCAAACTTGAAAAAAAATTAGTAAAACAATATTTAAAAAAAATGAATTGGAAAAAAATAGGCTAAAAAATGGAAAAAAAATTGTAATAAAAGTTTTTAAAAAATGAATAAAAAATTCACGACCAAAAATATTTGAAAAAAACATGAAAAATTGAAAATATTTGTGAATAAAAAACAATTGGCTAAAATGTAAAAATTGATTGATCGATTTCAACAAGGGTAAATTAACACATCTAAAAAAATTGCAAAATTCAAAAAGTTATTTTACAGAAAAACAAATTGATTCAATTGCAAAAATTGAACAATAAATTAAGAAAATTTGAGCAAATTTGAAAAATTAACGAAATATGAGAAATTTTCAGATCAAAAGAAAATAATTTAATTCTGGAAAATGAAAATGAAATTCGCAGAAACTGAGAAATTTCGAAAAATTAGAGAAATTGTAAACATTTTCCAGATTAGAACAGAATTAAATTTTTTTAAATGTGAAATTTTGAAAAACTGAGAAATTGGTTAATTGCAAAAATTGAACAATAAACTAAGAAAATGTGAGAAATTTTGAAAAATTAACAAATTGTGAGAAATTTTCAGATCAAAAGAAAATTTAATTCTGAAAAATGAAAATTCTATGAAACTTGGCAATTTCGAAAAATTAGCGAATTGTAAAACATTTTCCGATTTTTAATTCTGCAAAATGAAAATGAAATATGAAGAAACTGGGAAATTTCGAAAAATTAATTAATAGTGAAAATTTTCTTATTGGAAGAAAATAATTTTTTTATAATATGAAATTTTGAAAAACTGAGAAATTGGTTATAATTTCAAAAACTGAACAATAAATTAGGAAAATCTGAGAAATTTAGGAAAATTACTGAATTGTGAGAAATTTTTAGATAAAAAAATTAATTCTGGAAAATGAAAATTCAGAGAAACTAAGCAATTTCGAAAAATTAGCGAATTGTGAAAAAATTTCAGATTTTTGATTCTGCAAAATGAAAGTGAAATTTGAAGAAACAGAAATTTCAAAAAATTGGAAAATTGTAAAAATTTTCCAGATTGAAAAAAAAAATTATTTACCTATTATTGAATATGAAATTTTGAAAACCCGAGAAATTGGTCAAATTGCAAAAATTGAACAATAAATTAGGAAAATCTGAGAAATTTTCAAAAATTAACGAATGGTAAAAAATTTTTAGATCGAAAGAAAATTTAATTCAGGGAAATGAAAATAAAATTTGAAGAATGAAAATCTTCCAAGTTAGAAAAAAATTTAATTAAATTTTGAAAAATTGAGGAATTATAAAAAAAAAATTGGTCCACTTGTAGGAAATGTCAAATTATATAAAAATCCCTAGATTTTGAAAAACTCCGAATTTATAATTAATCAACTAATTGTAAATAATTGACGGATTGTTGGCACTTTTCCAAATTTCAAAAAACTCTAAAATTGGAAAAATAAATAAATAGGTAATAAAAAATAGTTTAAGTGCCAGGAGAAAAAACATAAACAAAAACAACAATAACAACAACAACAACAATGTGTAAACTCTCAAAATTTACATGATTAAAGAAACTGGCAAATTTTGAAAAACTAGGTACATGAAAATTTTAAGAAAATGATTACTTTTAAAAATTGAAAAATTTGCATTGTTTTAATAAATCGTAAAATTGAATAAAAATACGAAATCTTAAAACAGAAAAAATTGAAAAAATCTTCAAAAATAAAGCTGATTTTTTTGTAAAAAAAAAAAAACTTTCAAAATTAAAAAAAACTTACAAAATTTTGAAAAATTGAGAAAATTAAAAAAATGTAGGTAGGTATACTTAAATAGGCTAGCTGTGAAAATTTATCTACGAAAAAAAATAAAAGATTTATGGTTTAAAAAAAAGGAAAATTCGTTTTTTGAAAAATATGAAATATTTTACCTTGAAAAAATTTAGATTATTGTTCCAAAAAATCGAAATATTTTTCTGTTGAAAAAATTGAGTTTCTAGTTTTCTATACATCAATAAGATGTTTTTCTCAAAAAAAAATACAGATATGTTCTCCAAAACTTTAAAAAATATATTTGCTTCGAAAAAATTGAGAAAAAAATTCTTATTAAAAATTCTTCGCAGCGAAAAAAATCCCAAAACCGAAATTTCCTACAACACCTCCCCCCCCCACTTCCTCTCGCCTTCATACCTCGACCCAATCTACAACCCCACACTCGCAAACTCGGCAAAAATTGCATCAAAATTTATCAAACACCTCCAGTCCTCCACCCATCATTGCAACCCCTCTCCCCTCTAAAGCCCGCTTCTTATTCATACACGGGCGACAATATTTCACCCAGGCGCACTATAAAAGGGTTAAAATATATTACAATGGTTGCAACGGAGTCGGATGTTTCCCCTTTTGTCTGCGATGAAATGTGCGCCACTTCATCTCGGGCGTACTTTAATCAAATCTCAGATCACTTGTAAGCCTGGCAGTGTACGTATAGGCGAGCCCATTTATAAAGTCAAAAAGCCCATTGCTAGATCACGGTTTAATTTGTACACGGATGAGTCGCGACACGTCTCTTCGCCTCCGGCCACCAATACCCTAATAAAAACAATCCCCGGGCTTTTTTCCGCAACTTGGTATATGATTTACGAGACATTTCGATGTTTCAGATTATTTGGAAAACTAATAAAAGTAGGGGGATTGAGAGACCCTGTTCGCAGAGTACTCACCCACCATGTCCCATTGCATCGCGACTGTGTACTTTCGTATGATGTGGAATTGAATCGCGAACGCTGTGACGATGATGTTATAGTATAACATCGACACCTTTCTGTTTCCATATTTTTTTAACTCTCGTACGATATGATACGAAAAAAGAGATTCGGCGATAAAAATTATTATGCCTACATAAAGCTAATGGAATTCTTACATTCTACGTCGCCCAGTTGAGAAGGAGGAGGAGAAGAAAAAAGAAGCAGGCATCTATAAGGGTGAAATACCGCCACCTAATAACACAACCGTAACCTCCAGCTCGGCTACAAAGAGATACGACCAACAACACACACATGAATACCACCTGGTGCTATATCTCGAATTACAATCGCTCCTAGGTCGGGTTCTACGTTACAAATTATCAAGCATCCGTGTCTCATTCAAACAATACGATAAAAAAAACACTTTCAAATATACCTGAGCTGATAAAAAAAAAACCCTAGCTGAACCCTGGCTGTTCTATTGTTCGCTGGCTTAATTTAGAGCTAATCATTCGAGAACGAAAGTACATACATCGAGTAGACAAAATGTACACAAAGAGTTACATCTCGTCTCGTTTCAAAAAGGAACAAAAAAACAACGAAATCACTTCGACGTTTAAAAAAACACAAGCGGTAATACACACAACAGGTTGTAAACGCCATTGATGAAGAAAGAGTTACCTCCGAGTAATCATTAATTAATCCGAAGCCATCCGAGCCGGCTTTTAGAATTCGTCGAATCAAATCCTCGCGCCTAAACACCTGTTCTTTCACGATAATGACACGTTTCGCCTCGGTCAAATATGCCAACAGAAGAAGCGTAGGTAAACCCACAACTTCAGCCACAGCGAAGACTATTTTTCATAATTTTTTATCCATTCCAGAGACCCTCCTGCCCCGATCGTGCTGACGTACGTAAACATGCACCTCGCCAGTCTTCGTATATTTTTTCACTCTTCTGCTGGTCCCTGTGCTCATGGCTACTCCAACCACGCAACAAAACGGATCAGAAATTATAACGAGGGCGCGCCTCCGTCGCCGTGTCCGAGTTATTAATTGTTTTCGAATTCGTTACCTAACATTATTATATCATCCTACCGGACTGGAGCACGGTGTGAAGTATAGGAAGTGTTTTTTTCCATTTGCTACGATAAACGTGCCTGACGCTTCCTCTTGCACCTTCCTAGGTATCTGCCATTGTAATTGAAGAATTTTTACAGCTATTCGATTCCATCGGTGATATATAGACACTAGATAGGTTTTTAATCATTCCAGTGTTAATTAATCGCAAGGGAAGTGGGGCAGCAGCAATCGTGAGGTGTCCAGGCGTGATATTGAACTGTTTTGTTCGACTGATCGATCGTTTTCAGAGCAGAATACCAGTACTTTGATGTACCCAATGATACGAAAATTCGAAGAGGAAACGGTTCACTTCGATAATCCATCCTCTCCTTTGGTAATTTTTCGATAGAAAATAAAAAAGGTACTCACTCAATGTTTTTTGGACAACTCGTGACTTAAAGTTTGATCATTTTCGGTAAAAAAATCTTGTCAACTTACCTAGAAAAAACAAACAAAAAAATACAAAAATTAGCAATTGGAAAAAGACGAAAAAAAGAAGTGAAATGTTGACATTAAAATTATGTGAAAAAATTCTACTACAGTTTTTCAACATAAAAACTGATTTTTTCAAGGAATTATTTGACTATAAATATTTCAAGGACCGTTCCACCGCGATTGAAATTATCGTATGATTTTTTTGTAAAATTTTTCACGTGTTATAAAACGTGTAAAACACATCTCCAAAACAAGTTTATTGGTTTTTTTTCCTCAAAATTTATAAAGAAGTCTCTAACGAAATCTGAAATTTTGGAGGATCTTCAACAGAACCTCTTCAAAATAAAAATAAAAATGTTCCACGATTCAAAATCACTCGTATTTTAAATTTGAAACGATTTCCAAAATTTTTAAAATCATAAAAACGACCAAATTTAGAATTTTTACCAAAGTTCAGAAATCTATCAAACATTGCAAAATAAGTTTTTGATTTTTTTTTCTTTTTTTAAAAATTAAAAGCTGAACTGTAAAGTATAATTGCATCTTCAAAAAAAAATTTAATAAACAAGTTTCAAATTTTTTTATAAAATTTTTCAAAATTTCTACCAAAAAACTCCTTTCCATTTCAAATATTTATCAAGTTTAAAAAGTATAAAAAATTGATCCCAAGTCAAAAATTATTTAAATAAAATTTTAAAATGATCAAATTTTGAACGTTTCATCGTAAGTGAAAAATTTACCAAACTTCCAATATTTATCCAATTTCAAAAAAAAAAAAAAAATTAAAAATTACCAAAATTCCAATTTTGAAAAAATTTCCCTAATTTTGAATTTTTATCCAATTTTTAAGATTTACAAAATTTATCAATGTTTAATTGGGTTGAATTTCAAAAATTATCAAAATTCCAAATTTTATCAAAAATCTCACGATTTTGAATTTTTTAAATTTTAAAGATTTTCAAAATTTAGTAAACTCTAAAAACTAGTAAAAATTCCAAAATTGCCAAAATTCTAATGTTGATGAAATTTTCCAAGTTTCGAATATAACACACAATTCTAAAGATTTAGGAAATTCATCAAACTATAAAAATTAATGAATTCTCAAAAATTATTTGAAATTTAAAAATCATCAAAATTCTAATTTTACATGAAATTTTCCAAATTTCAGATTTTTGTACAATTTCAGATTTTAAAAATTTTAAAAATATAGGTATCAAACTATAAAAATATTTCCAATTTCAAAACTTGAAAAAATTCCAATTTTTATCAAAAATTAAAAATTTTTGAATTTGAAAAATTTCCCAAATTTTCAACTAAATTAATAAGATTCTTGAAATTATAAAAATTTAACAAGCTTTGACAATTGATCCAATTCTAAAAATTTGCTGAAGTTTAAAAAGTACCAAAATTCGAATTTTATCAAATTATTTGATAACTTTACTAACTTGAAAAAAATAAAAGATTTAGTGCAAAACATCAAAATTATAAAATTATAAAAATGGATCGTTACAAAATTTCGAAGGTGTAACTTTCGCTTAAATAATAAGTACGGTTTTAAAATTGAAAAAAAAAAAAAAGTTCATTAAAACTAAAGCAGGACCTTTACAGGACTTTTTGAGAAATAAGTTAATTTCTTCGAAAAAAATTCAGCACTTTTTATTGACCTGCTATACAAGCAGAGCCATAAGACACTCCAGTCTGAATAGACTTCCATTGCATGTAGGTTCAAATCTCTTATAAAATTTCCAATTCTATCAACCAATTAACACGAAACTCCTCGTGCCGATAAAATTTGTTTAGCATCCTCCAACGAATTAATTTTAATTTATGATTTTTTTCAAAAGGAAAAATCAGCGTTAAAAATCTAATCCTATCACTTGGACAAAAAAACATTTTTAATAACTTTTAAGCTTGAAAAGTTTCCATTCAATTTTTCTTTCCCATTTAAAATCACTTTCAACTAGAGTTCACAGTACAAGCTACTTATCAATTTTGATAATGGCTAAAAAAAAAGCATTGAAAAGAAATGTCGACTCCATCCCATTCAATTTTTAAAGTTTTTTTTTTTATAAATTTCAGAATTACTCGCAGCACTTGAAATTTACGTTAAAAAAATGATTCGCTCTCCTACCATTTTTTCAAGCATCATAAAAAATTTCACTCGTTAAGCGAATGAAAATGATCCTTCAAACGATAATTTTCTGTCGGAGGCTTTTATTGCAGTTCATTTGACAATTTGAAATTGTATTAGACTCTTCATTAGTCACAGAAAATTGAATCGTGAAGGAAAATTTCCCAAATTTAACATTCGAATTTTATTCTCGTCGTAGAATAAGCATAGCTTCGTTATTATTTTAAAAAAGATAAAAAAAAAGTGACATCTTTTCAAATAAAAATATACCTTCTTCGTACATTTTTGCCAATTTGATTTTAAATCTGATTTTACGATTGATTTGCCTTCCCCTTCTCACCTTCTTAGCCAACAGAAATATTAAACTTTCAAAAGTTATTCTTAGGAAGAAATGAACCACAGAGAGGATCGATCTAATTATTTCCTCGAAAAATAAATTAAAATATAGAGCGTTTTTTTTTTTACAATTTGAACTGAAAATTCAAGCTTAAAATTGTTCAAAGTTTTGTCACCAAAAATAAAAACTTCTACACATTTTCAATCATTTTTTTTTCGTAATTTCAACCCCCAAATTTCACACATTTTTCGAAAATTCTTTACGAAATTAAAATTAACCAACCCAGATACCTCAAAAAA
>FIZV01022324.1:0-10038 GCA_900050545.1 Trionymus perrisii | reverse complement strand
GTCAGATCAACGTATGACACAAACACAGGTCCGATCAACGTCATGTAAGTCTGTATGAGTGTGTGTGTGTGTGTTATTTGCAGTGTTTTATCTGCCGCGTTTACGAGGTAAGTTGATCTGGCTATACCTTCCATCGCTTTTGAAATGATTCCTTTCATTTCTTCGACTCTTCCAAGGTTTTGCGCTTTAGTACCATCATCGGCCGGCGTTTGCAACGTAGCCAACTTTTGCGTGATGTCTTTAACAGTAGCCTCCCTCTTCAAAATTGGCGATACGTCTCCGTTTTGATGATTTCGCGTCGCGTTCGATAACGTCAAATCTTCCATGCATTCTAATTTATTGACCGTGTTATTTACGTACACTTGAGGGATGCAGTAATTAGCGTTGCCATTTTGCAAACCTACGCAACATTGTTTATAGCAGATGTTAGGTACCTATCCCTTAAGTAAGTAACTACAACTACAACTACCTACATGTACAAATACTTATACAAGTTACCATACCTAATTTACGTATTACCTGCATAACATTGTACCTAAACATACTCATACGTAGGCTAATACGTACCATTAAAATAGCCATCTTTAGCTAACAATCCGTAATAATGCTAATCCGAAGCAGTTAGTTAGTATAAAACTATAATACGTATAAGTTGGTAAGGTATTAATAATTTGTGAAATGAAAACTATACCATCTTCGCCGCTACTTGTGGTATCCACCATAATAGCTCGCATACTACTCTCGTATTGTTCTCGGAGAAGGCTCCGCTGTCTTTCAGCTCGTTCTCTACGTCTTCTTAATCCCGGTGTGACTCCAGCTTCTTCGGCGGTCGCAGCTGTGTGCACTCAAACGTTTGTTAGTAAAAAGCTTCGATAAAACAATTAATACGTATTACGACACTGGTGGCTATTTTTTATCATTACTAAGACGTATTATTATTATCGATGTATCGTATATGCCTAATTGCCTATACCTATGTTTTTTGGCCATTTTTCAAAATAATTTTCAAGTTATGCGATTTTATTGTCGCACATTGCCTAGGTCTGCTTTAGAGACCAAACGAAAAGATTGACAAGATACTAGGCAATCGCGCGAAAAACTGAGACAGAGATGAGGCGCGCAAAACAACATCAGCAAAAAAGAAGAGAAAAAAAAACGAATTAAAAAGCGAATTAGACGTACACGTCTCGAATTAATGCAAAATTTAAATCGCAAAGCGAAAAAATTTCAGCCAAGAGTAGTTATGTACTTAGATAGTCTGATACAATTGTAAGGTAGGCAAAAGAAGAAAAGTGCGCATCGTAGGTAGGCCGCATTAAGGCCTAAGGGCTACGAATAAGATAGGCGGTAAAAAATTACTTGATTTTATTCGGTAGTCGTCCGGCGAGGATGTTTCGCTGTATTGTCTGGTTAACGCTGTTGACAGCGGCGGTGGTGTTGCGTAGCTTAAGGTTGTCATTCCGGTCGAGTGTCTTCTCGATTTTCTTCTTTCGTCGCCGCCGCCGCCGCCGCCGCCGCCTCCTCCGCTGCTACCATTTAGCGAGCCATTGGTTAACGATTTTCTATTACGAAGGGTTTTCCTGAGTACGATTTAAAACATTGACATATTAGCGGTTGTGCGACGAGGACGATACTCGCTTAGCATGGTACTTGGTATAGGTAAGTATAACCATCAGATCGTAATTCGTCGCGATTTACCTGATTGTTTCGTCTAATTGCTTCAAAGGAGTGCTTTTATCTTCTCCGTCTTCGTGTTGCAGAACTGCCTCGTAAATTTGAAACTGTCTTAATAGATCTAAATCGGTGCCCTGCTTCGACATATACCTAAGGTTGATAGAATATATTGGTATAAGTAGCACAGATTGGTACCTAAACAAACACTAAACAGGTGAGCTAGATGTTTCGACTTCGAGACGTACTTCCGAATGACAGATTCGATATCTTGTTCTTCCAACAAGTCCACTTGATCGTAATATGTATCTTGATCGACGAGTCCGTTCAATGTTTTATTGATCAACGTCATGGCGTATATCAAAAGTTCCGTATCTGTAGCGTCGTACTCGTGTAAAAGTCTCATAATGTTACTCCAAGGCAAGGTACCTTTAAAAAGAAAACAACGTCTTGGTCGATCTTCGATCGTCGATCGTCGTGCGAGAATCGAAGATTAGGTACCGACGATGGCGATACCGAAAATGACCAGCAAAGGGATGGAATAGCGCAGGTCGCAGGACGTTTCTCTTTCCTTGCCTATCGGCAATCGCATCGGCGTTGTTCCTGTATACCTGTACAGTGTACAGTGTACAGTGTACACAATACCTCTACCTACTAACCTTGCGACGCGTTCAAAGCGTGTATAGCTTGTACGAGCAGCAAACAATTGGACTCGACGTATTCGACGAATACCAGTAACAGTTTTAACGCCGTTTTCACAACCAAACGAAATTTCGAACTGACTAGAGAGTACAACCACTGGATTGTGGGATTATGTTCCATGACGCCGTTCATTCCGTCTACGTACAGCATTACTTGTCCCAAAGCTACAGGCCAAATAGTAAAACAATAAGAAAAATCTAGGTAAGTAAATAGGTATACCTATTACCTACTAGGTGGTAGGTATATATTATAAGTTAAAGTTGGCATGACATTTCTTCACAAGTTCGGAATAGGAAAATGAGATTTTTTTTACAAAAATTTCGACGTAACGTACGTATTGATTAATTTTTCGATCGAAAAATATTTCATTACGAAATTACGTATTTATCTATGTATTTTAAGCGAGAACCGGATTTGACATATTGTTCGATTCGATGATTTTCACTATCGGAAGGATTTCGGCAGTGGCGTATTTGATGGGGAAGTCATGAAAGTCCGACTTCCCTCCAAATTTCTAATAAAGGAATGGATTTTTTTTTGAAGTAGGTATTTATAAAAAATAAAATTTTGAATAGGTTCGTTGTAAAAGTAGTTCAAAAATTCTGCAAGATATTTTTAGGAAAATTTTAAAAATTTCACCTTTTAAACAGTTTATACAAATTTTACTTGGAAATTGAAAAAAAAATTAGGTAATTAGATTTTTTAAAAAAGAATTAAAATTAAAGGGAAGAAAATTTTCGTTTTTTGATTTGTACTTTTTTTTCAGGTGTTTTTATTAGGGCTCTTAGTGTCATGTTTCTCTTGATATAGGTACCTACTATATTTTGGTGGTACGTGGGCGGGGGAGGGGATGCTTTTTTTTAATATACCTTTAAAAAAATACAATTTAAGCATTAAGTACCTACTAAAAATTTGACGATTTTTGGAAATTAGGAGACTCTGAAGAAGGCAGGTGAAATCCTGCCGAAATATTAGCATTTTGTATTACTTTAGTTTAGACTTCTGTTTTTCTTGTATCTTCAGTTGTTTTCAACTTTAAGTATCCCTATATATAATACGACTTAATACCCGTTTTAATTATAATTCTTACCAAGTTTGACTTTTTTTGAAAATTTACAATTCTGAAAAATTATTGGATGATGTTGAGAAACTGACAATTTCTAGAAATAGAAAATTTTTGAAAAATCAATAATTTTTTAGAATTAGACATTGGAAAATTTCAGGCAATTCGATAATTTTTGAAAATGCGAAAAAAATTTTGCTCTGAATTTTAAAGAAATTCCAACATTAAAATTAAAAAAAATTAGTACAGTTCTTCAAAAAAATAAATCTTCAATTCATTCCATGAAACACCCCTTTGAAAAAGTGACACTGTAATGTATCAACTTTCTGACTTTCCTATATTTTTCCTCTGAAATTCGCCACTGAATTTCAGGGAAATTATTAACTATCGAATTACGTACGTAACTACGTATATAGGTAGGCACGTGTGTACTGTGTACTTGAAATTTTGAAAATTTCCGAGATTTTTGGTTCAGTATTTCGCCAACTAGGTAGGTATAGGATCGTATTGAGAATTATCAGTTTAATTCGATTCAAAACTTTTAAAAAAATCGCCGTTAATACGTATTATTAAAATTTTTGTACAGTCAAAAAACGATTTTTTTTGTAGTTCCAGATTGGTTTTGGTTTTTAATTTTTCAAGGGCGGGTACTCGGCTAATTTATAGTGATGAATGAATGCGATTCGTGACTCGTGTGCAGTAAGTTTAGGTACGCGGCTGCGGCTGCGGCTTTGGCATTTCTATTCGGATTCGCACGTGTAGGTAAGCGTAAGCCAACACCAGTGCACGTCTCGCAGCGACTCGTCGCGTCGCGTCGCGTCGCGTCGTACCTACAGTACCTACTACCTACCTACCTCTAAGTATATAATTTTGGTAATTCTGATCTACATCCGAGCCAACTTTGATCAAGCAATCTAAGCCGTCGTTTTGAACGAATTCGTGAACCAAGTCTTTATCTTCCTAAAACATGGGAAAAGTACGAGTAGGTATTAATTACGTGCGAGTAAAAATATAGTTCACAGGCGCGCGCGCGTTCGCGTCTTCGTTCAAATTCAAAAATAAACAATACGCAATTAAAATAATTACGGAGGACGCGAATAATCGTCGACATGTTTTGCATCGCACTGCCTACACCTCGAGACTCGAATGTACCTAATACCTATAGGTAAAGGTATCTGGTACGGTACGGTACAATACAATACAAATACAATAACATGCAGACAGGTGGGTGTGGGTACCTAAGTAAAATAGTGCATGTGTAAGTATAGGTAGGCAGATAGACAGGAAGGTATAGGTACTAGGTAGGTGCAGAACATTGTACAACCAAACGTGTAAAATAACGTAGAATAACCGTGTAAAATGTAAAATAACGTAAAAGAGTAAAATTATGTAGAATAATGTAGAATAACACTGATAAGACGTGATAACAGACTTCTTAATACTTTATTAACAGCACAACGACGTGCTTTAGAATTTTTTTTTCAATAGTGTTTTGCGTTTGATATATTTGAATTTTGGTTATAGTTAAATTTATTTTGAATTGAATGAATTGAAAACCCAAGTTTGTTATTCTACGCGTAATTTTACTGTACAATGATTGGAGTTATTCTACGGAACAACCCTGCGCAGTAAGTATGCTTTTTTCATCCGATACACTATACACGCGTACCAATTGTCAATCTCTCATCACAGTCTGCGGTTCTAATGCTGCCTAGGTATATAAACTTAAATACCTACGTAGGTAATACTCGTAGGTATACAAAGACACACTATTTAATTGACCATATTATAGATAATTATGTAGAGATATACGTAAGTTAGGCTATTCTCGTCTTAAAATTGAATCTGCATTCTGCAAGTAATCGAATGCAGCATTCAGTACTTACGTACATTGTACGTAAACCTACGAGTAAATAGAAATACATACGATGAAACGCGACGCGGGCTCTTTCACTAATTTCAATTTCTCCCGGCAAGACAATTACAAAAATCTCTCGATCACTCGTTTTTTTTTTTTTGAACGCAAAATTTCAAAATAACAAATTTTTACGAAGCAGCCGCAGCCGCAGACGCTGCCGCTATGCGATTACCAACGGCCAACGCCGAATCCGTTTCTCGTATAGTAGGTCTGGGCTCTGCAACTTGGAAGGTATTCGCGTCAAACGTTGGCTCTTGGCTCGTTTAAATGCGTAAGATTTATATACGCGTACGAGTAACCAACGAGCGACGAACAAGAACAAACTGGCAAAAATACCTACTCTACGTGTGTGTGTAATGTGTATAGAAAGCTGAGAATTACCGCATAGGTAATTAGGTACGTAGAGGCTACGTAGTACGTAGTACGTACTCGTATAAAGGTAAAAGTATCGGCGGCATATTTTGTACGTCCGCTTCACGTACCTCTAAAATAGGTCTAGGTATACCTACCTCTACCTACGGTACATAATGAGTATACGTAAATACGTAGGTAGGTACAGGTACAGGTAAATATATAAACTGTAAAATAAACTTAATATGCGTAAGTAATACGAGTATAAGCGACGCGACGCGACGCGACGCGTACAATAAACCAGTGTCGAGCGAGTATGGAGAGGTAGGTATAAGTAATAGGTATTAACATTAGTGTTGAATGAAAGGTACCGCTCGCTTCGCGTCCTTTCAATTATTTTTAGTGATGGGATGTGGCGGGCTTGGCGGTGCGGGGCGTATGTATTTTCTCGTTCATGATGCGTAGACGTACCTATACCTAGTACCTACTACGTAGCCTACCTAGGCAGTAGGCAGAGACTGTATAAGTTGAACGACGTTCTATACAAATCACTTATTACATTTAGATCTAAACTAATAATACCTACAACTA
Organism: Trionymus perrisii; assembly: GCA_900050545.1. Classification (NCBI taxonomy): domain Eukaryota; kingdom Metazoa; phylum Arthropoda; class Insecta; order Hemiptera; family Pseudococcidae; genus Trionymus; species Trionymus perrisii. The sequence goes on along the minus strand of FIZV01022324.1, from coordinate 3,742 downwards.
CATACCAACGTACAAGGAGGAACAAACTGTTCGTACTGTAGCTGTACTATGTAGCTTAGCTACTAGCTAGATAGGGTGTACCGCACCGTATTTGTCTGATGTTCAGGAGTGCGGTACTCCTATTTGTAATTTTGTATACAAGTACGTCCCCAAACCTAACGTATACTAGACGTACTCGTGTGGTATTATGTCGAAATACACTCTCTCTCGCGTTAGGCAAACACGCAGCTGCGATGAGCTGAGGACTAGTGAGAGTGAGAGTGACCGTGTTCTGCGACGAGATCAGCACAATCATCAAGTATCGAGTCATTTAAACAGCAATACCTATAATTAGATACCTAGCCACCAACCTACCTACCTAGTACCTACCTATAGTCACTAACCAGGGATGGTTAGCTCATTGTATTCAGCTAAAGCTATTGGCTTACGCTCCTGTTATTAGCTACCTACGTATTGACTGGCTAAAAGACCTGACTAGTGACCAGTGACTACTAGTTAATAGCTAAAAGCTAACGGCTAGCTAACCATTCTGGCCACTAACTATTACTTCGAGTACCTAGACCTACTAACTAATACTGGTGTACACTTATATTACGTCTGTTCGCCTACGTTGCTTCGCGGTCGCACTCACCTGAAATATTTGTTTTAACGAGAATAAAGCTCTTCTAAGCTCACGTCCTTCGGATTTCATCAATTTTTCTGCAAAAAAAAATAAAATAAATAAAAATAAATAGGTAATCTACTAAGTTCAGAATTGCTATATAGTGGATGTCAACTTAGATACACGTAATGTAATAATACCTATATTGACTACTTAGATGCAGAACCACCTAACCCGCAATTTTTGCAAGTTCGATTAAGTTCAGATTCGGGATCAGGTGTTGATGTTTGGAATTTGTTAATTAGATACGAATTGCGCTTGGCTAAAGAAGCTAGGTCGCAGTTTCACTTACCTATGATTAAGTGCACTCGAACAGAAAGCTGCGTTCTCATGACAATGGAATCTTTTCTGCTGTAAAAGAGCAAAGCAAAGCATTACGTTAACGTGTCGTGGTTTCACGGTATCGATGATTTTTAATACTCGTATGTAGCGTACTCGCTTATACTACATACTACCTAGTACCTACTACCTACATCTACATCTGGGACATTTTTATGTAATGCAGCGTTAGTGACGTAGGCCTACGGTATATGTGTAGATGTCAAAATTATATTTTCGCTTATTTTACTTTCGTAATTAACGAAGACTTGGAGAACTTGCAGATGGACAGGGGACACGGCACAGGTACATAGAGATACCTGTTTACCTGTCTAGTTATAGTAATCCTTCCAAATAAGGATGAAAATCCAGAAGTGACGGGGAGAGGAGAATTGATTCACCATGCGTAAGCGTAACTCACAGGGGCGCGGCGCGGCGCGGCGTGGTGGCATCACTGGGTTATTCTCATTGACAAAACATATTTTAATACACCACAGACCACATACGAGTTAAACCACTATAATCAAGTATACGTAGAAACGTATAATACCCCTGGGTTGGTTATCCTAAATAAGGTTTGCATAAAAATGCGCATGCGCGAATACACCACCACACCGGGAAGGAGCATCTATCGCATAGAGTGAACAACTCCACACCAGCCACCAGCGACCAGCGATGAGTGGCAATCGTACAGACGGAGCAACTATTCGCACATGCGCGTTAATTTTGGAGAATTTGTCAATTGGGAACATTTAGGACCATAGAAGTGGCTAGGGGTGAGGTAGGGGGCTGAAATTTTTACCAGCGAGTTTTTAGACCATAAGCACCAATTTCCGCTAAAAAGTTTCAAAATCCCAGCCGGGGGGCGATTCACCTATCTTACCCGGCTACCCTCTTTGCCATGAAAATTTTGTCAATTTTGAATCGCAGATGAATTTGTCAATTTTAGTGAATTTGACAATTTAAAAAAATTGCTATTTTTGGAAAATTTGTCAATTTAAAAAAAAATTGCTAATTATGGAGAATTTGTCAATTTTGGAGAATCGATCAATTTTAGAAAATCTTGTCAATTTTACGGATTTTTGGCAATTTTGAATTTCCCAATTACAGAGAATTTGTCAATTTTGGAGAATTTGTCAAATTTAAAAAAATTGTCAATTTTAGAGAATTATTTATCAATTTTGGAGATTTTGTCAATTTTAGGGATTTTTGTCAATTTTGAAAAATTTGCCAATTTTGGAGAATTTGTCAATTTCGGAGAATTTGGTCAGTCTTGAAAAATTTGTCAATTTTAGAGAATGTGCCAATTTTAGAAAATTTTTTAATTTTAAAGAATTGGTCAATTTTGGAGATTCTGTCATTTTTTGGGATTTTTGTCAATTTTAGAGAATGTGTCAATTTTCGAAAATTTTTTAATTTTGGAGAATTGGTCAATTTTGGAGATTTTGTCAATTTTTGGGATTTTGTCATTTTTGAAAAATTTTGTAAATTTTGAAAAGTTTACACAATTTTTGAAAAAGTGATGATTTTGAAAATTTTGCAATATTTGACAAATCTCCAATTTTTGTGAATTAGAGAATTTAAAAAAATGCAACGTTCAGTTATTTTTGAAAATCTTGAAATATTGACACTGAATTTTTAAGAAGTTTTAATCCTCGAATTCTTCACAAAATTGAATTTTAATTTATTCCATGAAACAACCCTTTGAAAAAGTGGCACTATAAAGTGTCAACTTTCTGACTTGCCCAATATATATTTTTCATCTCAGAATATCGGCATTGATACGTAGGTATATCGTACACACTACACAGCACTCGTACAATTGGTAGGTATTTGTTATCGTAAAACGTTATCGTTAGTTTGTACAAATACAAATTTAGATAGGTATTAGGTAGTAGGTACTAGGTGCAGGGTGTTCATTTATATCGGGTAGCCCTTAACACATTTTTGTACGGAGAATTTAGATTGGCAACATTGGATACATAAGTCACTTAGGTATCCAATGTTGCCAATCTAAATTCTCCGTACAAAAATGTGCTAAGGGGTACCCGATAAAAATGAACACCCTGTAGTAGGTAGCTATGTAACCTATGATTACTGGTTATATATACGATGGCGCAACGCTGCGCAGCGCTGCGCGGCGTAAAACTACATAAATGCTACAGCACACGGGAGGGTTGCTCTTTTCGATCGTTAATCGAATTACATGCAAATTTCGAGCGAATAATCGGACAATTTACACGGTACAATGGTGCGCGGCGCGCGGATACTTTTGGCAATCCAGGTACTAACGTAGGTCTTAGGTATAACCTGGCCTAGGCATAGGTAATAGACCGTCACGCCGCGCCGCGCCGCGCCCGGTCGCTTATCTGATTGCGCGTGTGCCAACAACGTCGTAAAGATAAAGCTTTTAGCTAGCTGTAGCTTTCAACTTGCGATTTTTAAAAATTTCCAACATTCGGCTTTTTCGACTTTCAGCTAGCTTCCCATCGGTGTTTTTGTCGACTTGACGTATAAGGTACGAGGACATCACATATTTAGGTACAGGTAGTAGGTAGAGGTACGTAGGTAACTATACGTATGTAATGTACCTATAGATGTACGTGTAGCTGTAGGTATAACGAAACCAGACCAGACGACAAACCAGCTTAACGTAATGAAATAATAATATGTACGTCAGTATGTATAATAATCGCGAGAATTGTTTTTTTTTTTTTTTTTTATGGGGAGGGGTTGGAATTTCCTTTCTTTTAATTTTTTAGG
>FIZV01022266.1:0-19653 GCA_900050545.1 Trionymus perrisii | reverse complement strand
CTATTTCGAAATTTAACCCCCCTCCCTTCCAAAAAAAAAAAAAAAAAAAAAAAAACATTAAAAACAATTCTTTGAATTTTTGTTTATCATAACTGTTTTTTTTGAAAATCATAATTTAAAATTTTACCAAAAAAAACAATTAATCCTTTTAGAATTTTTCCAAGACTTTTTGAAAACGATCTCGCTAAAATTTTGTAAGCAATTCTGTTTTAAACCGGCTTCAAAAAAAAAAAAAAAGGTTCTCAATTCGCCCCTTTTCTTCTTTTTTTTCTGGTCAAAAATTTTCTCTTTCGCTCAAGTTATGGAATTTTTAAAAATAAGTAAGAAATTAAAAAAAAAAATTGTCGAAAAAGTTCGATTTTTTAAATTTTATCAAAACCAGTTTCTTTTTTGTTTCGCTGAGGAATTTTTTTTTTCAAAAATTATTTTTCATATAATTTTGTTATTGTTTTTTTCATTTCTCAGCTGGATATTCAATTACTCAAATTTTTCACGATAATCGCCATTAAATGACGATAAAACACCATAACTCAAATCAAAATTTTTTATCCTGCTACGAATAAGGAAAGTTTCAAAATAACAAAAAATCTCTCAAGCGCAGCCTTATTCGTTATTTTCCACAAGAAAAGTTTCAAATTACGATCCCCAACTCCAAAATAAGTTCACAATTGAAGTGATACCTCAAAATATGGAAATTCTGATAAAGACAACGTTCAAATTCCACAATCGATAACTCCCCACCAGCAGAGCAGTACCATTCACTAGTCTTAAATTCCATTAGCAATTCTTGATTTATTTTTCAGCTTAGAATGTACAGAACATCACCATCGTGGAAATACCCCCCCCCCCCGAGTTTATCGAAGGAAGAAAAAAACAATCCATGTATCGGCCCTCGAAGACGACCCCTCAAATCGTCTCTCTCTTCCCTTCTTTGTCGCGTCGCGACGTCGCCTCCGCCGCAAAAAGTTATCGAGTAATTCAGAGGCTGAAACCTTCTAACCCTCTCGTGCAAGTACTGTACCCTTCATCCTACTAATATAGTTCGCATTTAGGCTGCTCCGTTTCAACGACCCTTTCCTTGGGCCACGGCCGGTTAAAGTTCACGTATTTCGTATACGCAGCGTCGCTATGAAACTAGGCTAAGATTCTGTCGGCGCTTCACCCTGTAGGCTGTAGGCTGTAGGCGAGGAGGATTGGCGTTGGATGTTTTCTATTTGTGGTAATCTGTATTTTTATAAGCCATCTCATCGTCGATCATTTGAGCATCGAGAGAATCTACGAGTTCAGGGGATATCTATAGAATGGTGGTATATTGTATGAAAATGGTCGAACATTTTGTAACTTCCCAAGTTCCCAGTTCCCATGTAGCATGTACCTCGTATCATTCCATGGCAGAACGTTCAACATCCATGTATCAATCTATTCCATACATGATCTTCGACCCGACAACATCCCTTAGATAATACTACGTGACACACGCATCGTAGATACATAGAAAGAGACCATTTTATACATGTACAATTTCACATTCACACAATCGTCATTCGTAGTTCGTACACATATCGAGAGCCCGAGAGGAAAAGAGAGACAGCGAGAGCGAGACAGATGAAGAGAGAAAATAAACCGAAATTAATCCGACGAGGTCCGATCGATAAACGTGGGCTCATAGTCATACTCATACAGCATAGCATATACTATACACAACACACATATACATATAAAACCCAGTGTTGTATGTAGTATTACATGGATACGTAAAACCCATCATTTTATATACACAGATACACGCACACACGTATCACACAGCAACGCTGTGAAAAACCCGCAGCCGTCACTGCTGCTGCCACCGGGCCCGAAACAGCCAAGAAGATATACACGTAGGCCGCCGCAATCGAGCTTCACCATTTCGCGCCCCCTTCGCTCGCTTCATCTCGCCATCTTCCTCTTCCATTTCTTTTCCTGTGTGTATAAAATGCTGGTGCTGGTGCTGGTGTTGGCGCTCTCGCTCTCTGTGCTGTATACGTCGTCGCTGCTTCTACAGAGTATACTATACACGTTGCCGTTACCTCATACTCCACTTTTTTTTCTTTTTTTTTTAAATGCGTACCCTAACCTCTACCCCCTTCACTGTGTACACTATACGAATATCTCCTCATCGTCATCGTCTTCGTCGTCCTCGTCGTCGCAGTCGCAGTCGTCCATGTTGTTGCCGAATCCATAAAGTAATGTAAAGCCATTATTTATATTTTATTAAACGGACGTGGATTCTTCTTCGCCAGCCATGCCCCCACACCAGGCCACCAATACATATAACGACGATAAACGTGCATGTGTGGTGCGTACTCGACGGTACATTGTACCGAGACTTCCAGTTACCATCATTGAAATCGGTACCTATAAGCGAACCACTAACCAGTTTTGTTCAAATCACGAATCGAATCACGGATCACGAATCATGCGAGAGAAAAAAAAAACAGAGTGGAATCATTTTTAGTTAATCCTTTAAGAAATGAATTGCAAACCAGCCACATTGAAAGATTCGAGTCATACAATTTCGAAGTTATTTTGCAGGGAAAACACAGATTTTGGAATTGAGGTGTCTAGCAAGATGGTGAAAAAGTTATAAAAATTTGGTGGGCACCTACAGAATCATTCAGAAAGCTTAAATGGAAGAAAAATAAATTTTTCACGGATCCATGATCAGACAGCAAATCACAGCAATAACAAAAACCGACGATTTGAAGTGCCAAGCTTTTGGAAAAAAATCGAAAAAAGCTTCGTGATTCAGGGGAAAAAAATTATTTCAACAGAACTCATGATTTGAGCAGAAATCGTGATTTAGGCAACCTTAATTTCATAATTCAAACAAGCTTCGTGATTCAGGAAAAATTTTTGATGAAGAAAAAAAATTGACAAAATAAATCACCATTTGAGCATAAATCATGATTCAGGCAACCTCATTTCATGATTTTGACAAACTTCACGATTCAGGAAAAATTCTTGATTCAGAAAAAAAAAAAAAAAAAAACTTAATTCACAATTTGAGAAGAAATCATGATTTAGGCAACCTCATAATGATTCAGGAAAAATTCTTGATTTCGAAAATTTTACTTAAAACAGAATTCACGATATGAGCAGAAATCATGATTTAGGCAACCTCATTTCATGATTTTGGCAAATTTCACACGATTCTGGAAAAATTCTTGATTTGGGAAAAAAATTATTAAAACAGAATTTACGAATTAAGCAGAAATCATGATTTAGGTAACCTCATCATGATTCAGGAAAAATTCTTGATTTTGGACGATTTTATATAATTTTAATATCCGAGTAAAACTGTTGATCATGATTTAGATGAACCCATTTCATGATTCTGGAATACTTCACAACTTCGAGAAAAAAAAATCAATTCAAAGAACTTTTCAATTTAAACAAAATTCATGATAATACGTAAATGAAATTTCACCATTTAAGAAGAATAAAATTCACAATTTGGGCAGAAATCACGATTTAGGGCAATATACCTGATCACTGATCAGTTGATTCTGGCAAACTACACGAGTTACAAAGAATAAATTCTTGATTTGAGCAAAATTCACGATTTGGGTGAAAATCATGATTTAGGCGAATAAACCTAATTTCATGATTATGGGAAACATTGCGAAGTAGAGAAAATTTTTGACTTCAGAAAACTTCACGATCAAGGGAAAATTTACTATTTCATTAAATTTCACGATTTTAGAAAGAATTTACGGTTCTATAAGATTTCTCAATTTAGGCAAAATTTACAATTCGGGCATATCTGAATTACATCAAACGCACTCCATTTCACGATTCGGGCAAGATTCGTGATTTTGTTAAATTTCATGGTTTAAAAAAAATCACAGAATAATTTACATATCGGGCCATTCCATGTCAATTCAACGATTATTTGCACCACCCCCCCCCCCCGTTTTGCTCAAATTTCAAGGAGTCATGTCAACCCACCAACTAAAAAACCACTTTCATTTTCCCTTGGACCTGATTAGCGGGCACAGGGGAGAGGGGTTCCTTTTTCCAACATTACTACTTTTAGTCAAAGTACCCAACTTTGAGAGCTATACTTGGCAAAAATCTGTTCGCGCCATACGAAAGGAAATTCAAAGGAGATTCAAAGTATTTTTTGAAAATTTTCAAAAGTTCAAAATTGGGCTTTTTCATGTAAAGCTCAACTTTCAACTTGAGAGAAAAGCTCTTGAATCCCCATTTAAAAATCTGAAAAAAATACAGAAAATACATCTTATTATGGGTAATCATCGAATACGGTTTTCGTTCTAGGATTCTAGAAATCTGGGGTGACGTCTCCTCCAAAATTTTGGGGAAAATTGAAAAAAAATATAGGTCGTGTAGTATACCTACTTATCGTTTGTTAGGTTTTTTGTGGCGCCCAATTCGAATATGAACTTCATGATTTGGGTTAATTTAATGATTCAGAAAAGCTTTCGGATCAGATGAATTGATATGCTTAATTGCTCATCACAAACTTTCATACATTTGGACACCGCTTCTAAGCTATCCCCTCGTCAACTTAAAAAAAAGTTGAAATTGATCCATCAACATTGTACAAATGTCCTCAAGCAGTCAATAAACTACCACAACAAGGCAACCCAATTGTCATAAATTTTCCTTGGAATGAAAAGTCGTAAAACATGAGAACCACCGCACACAACAGTGCTCTGCACATCAACACAGATCTCTCCCTACCACCTATCATTCAAAATTGCACCGAAAGAAAGAAAGACAGAAAGAAAGAAAAACTCAATATGCGCGCATATCCACTCGAGTAAACAGCAACAGCACATAAGTACGTTATAATATACGTACACAGATACCTAATACATCCAGCATACTCTAGTCTACACCTATTCTATGGTTACAATATGCATATATAGGACGGTTACAGAGAGCACACCACCTAACCTAACCTATCCATCCATCGATAAACAGCACACAGCGAAGCAAGAAGAAAATACAGCACACGATGCATGCGGCCGTCGTCCCGTCGCAGCCGCTTCTACTGCCACTTTTACCGCTGCCGATACCGCTACAAAGAAATATTCCATAGCCGCCGACGCCGCCAGCACCAGCGCTGACGTTACCGCTGTCGTCGTCTCCGCCGCTGCCACCACCGACGCGATGCTTTTTACCACCGCCGGCGTCTCCCCCAATGCCATTTACGAGATAAATGAGTAATTACGTACGAAAATGCCATCGATTATCGGCTTTTCTCCCTGCACTCTCTTCTTGTGCATTGGGCCGGGCCAGGCAGGGCGCTCGTCCGCCGCATTGCTACCGCCTAACCCTTCTCCACCCTTCGTCAACATTCCAGGTCCCCTTTTTCATTAAATGGACGACATACAGAAGAGTGCTATACGAAACATATTTAACCGACACCGTCGTCGGTGTCAGCGTCAGCGTCGTCGACGACCACCAATTTTAATTTCAACTCCGTGCACAGAATTTTCGAACGAGACGATATACATTTACATAGTATATAGAGATCGTCGACGAAATTGACTCTTCGAGCGAAGGGATTCGATGAAGAAAGAATATCTAAACTATAAACTTTGTATTAGTCGCATTCTTTGTTTAAATACCCAAATGGGAAAATTTCAGGATGAAAAGAACTCATTCCATGGAAAGTCACTTGATGATAGATCAGTTATTACGAAAGTAACAAAAGTAAGCATTTGAAGGTAGTACCCCCACAGTGGTGACCAAATTCCAAAATAATGCACCCCTATTTCGTGGCCAACAACCTTAGTGCCAATATCAACCTCTACCCCACACACAAACTTGAGAGCTATCTCCACATACTTCAAAATCCCCCTTCATTGTAGATAAATTCACGGTCACCATTTAGGTTCGGGTTCTATACACTCGTTATGCTTATCATTACATAAATGGCCGACCTCCTTTATATTTCTGATCCCAGACTTCGCAGCAGACTACTACAATAGATCAGCACACTTCTACCGGGTCGACAATACAATGAGGGTGCTGTGGTATTTTCTCGTGCTAAACTTGGAATACAAACTTGGCCCAGGTCAGTTTCGGAAGAGTGTGCTTTTGACAAATGCTGTCGTTGGAACATTTTAGACAAAACAATGCAGCGACGGATAAGGAGCAATATTCTTTATAAATATTATCTCAAAAATGAAATTTTGAAGATTAAACCAATTAAAATTATATACAATTATACCATGAAGAAGGTGGCCGATTTTATTTCAAAATTAGAATAAATTTGGGACTGAAAAGATCCTTATCACTTTACCCCAAAACTTTGCCAAAGCATGAAGAATACAAAAAAGAAAAGAAGGAAAACATGGAACAATACCCAACTTTTTTTAGAAATCTCACCAACACGGGTAAAACTGGGTGAAAAGTAGATTTCAATCGCTCCAATTTGGCTCCAACCAAAAACTTTTTTCCAGATTTCAGTACGCAGTTTATCACACACTAGATTCAAAATTGCTGCACCTCCCATATTCGTTACTCCATTTCCGAAATATTCGAATCATCATCATCATTACATCAAACACTGATACCATTATTGAACCTGTTCACTTTCAAAATTCATACCCAATGCGTTGTCTATGTTCCACAATCTGCGCCAGGAGTACACCGATGCTAAGCGTAATATGTACATCAGACCAGCTGGCTGTCAACGGATTCTAATATGTTGGCTGGACCGAGAAAAAAGCCGCAAAAACAAAGGAAAACAGAACACTACAGGAGAGAAAGAGATGAAAGGAATGAGTGAGCCAGGAGGGCAGTCGCAGTAGAGATCTGGCAAACAGAGAAACGAACACAGAACATAGAATGCGTGTGGAGGATGTGTTACGCAGGTACAAAAGGCGCGTTGTAGTTTTTCATTGATCGACGACGGATAACTTTCTTCTTTTTGTATAGTACAGTACGTTCAGTTCTGTGTATACGTAGTTAGCACCCAAAAACACCAAACCAAAATGAACAGACATCGATAGTGTTCTGTATTCTGTATCGTGTTGCTACTGCTATCCTTTGCTATAGCACTACTTCCTTTCTCCCTCTCTGAGGTAACTTCAGCACGGTTTTCTCTCCAAATCTTTGTAATTAGATTTTTGGTATGAGTACTTCGAGCCTTTGAATATGAGAAAAAGTTTCAAAATAATTATTTTGTCAAACTTCGCAACTTTATACTAAAATTTCCTATTCTTGGATCTTCTTGGGATGTTTCACTTCCTCCATAACCCTCGTTCATCGCACCTCTGTTACTGTGCACTTGTGCCTGGTTTGGTTGGTTACAAAAATGAGTTTGGGTAATTAAAAATTACAGTATACTCAAATTATGCTCTGCACACGACTATCCATTTTTATTCCATTTTCAAATCAATGCTCATTAAATAACATTTTGGATCATCAATTAGAAATTGAAGGTCCTCTATACTCAAAGATGGGTGAGTTCTCGATAAAATAAATTTGGCTTTACAGGATGCTCACTTGTAGTCAGTTGATGTAGAACTCGGTCAGTGACATCTAAAATTTTACTTCAATAGTATTACATGTTGTTACAGTGGCATTCTCAAATTTAGACAGGACTGGTACCTCCACTTATCCACCGCACTCGTGGAACCCTATATCAAGGTCGTAAAAATAAACCTCGGAATATGCAACTAGGGCTGCCGGCTGCCACAGAGAAAGAAGAAATTTCTCCCCACAGATGACGGAGTCAGTTTGATGATATCAGAAGAGAGAAAAAATTGCGGCGGTGGCGGCGGATGATGGGTGGTGTAAGCCACCAAGGTCGTCTCGTGCGCCTAAAGACAGACACTGAGCGAGAAAAGGCGACGATCGCGACGTCGACGATGCACATTTTGAAGGTGATCGCAGCGTCTGAGTGAAGCAAGGGTGGTAAACTGCCATGTCACCGAGAGGATAGCGGTGGTACCATGTCATGCACATTGCTTGACACTGCTTGTACGTTGTATTGTACTTTGCAGACATTTTTGTAACTACTAAATACATACAAATCGCAGCGGCGACATGATGCGACACAGTGGCCTGCGGCTGTCTCTGTAATATCGTATGTGTATACATGGTAGAAGAGTAGCACGGCAGAAGAATATTATAATATGGACGGACTACACAGTGCATTTGTTCAATTGAGGGAGCAGAGGTGCGGCCAATACTGTCCAAGTAGGAGGAGGACGACGACGGCGACGTCGAGAGAGCAGTGTGCGGCGGTGACGACGTATCGGTCAACGAAACGTCGTCGTCACACCACACCGCCAACCAATGCTGTAATACGTACGAGAAATACATGGCTTAAAGGAACACACACATACGAGCCAAGGTATATTACATAGTACACTATGTACACCACCAAAACACCAACAACCAGCTGGTGAATAAATGATGCACAAGGAAGAGAGGTACTCGACGCGGGCGCACGCGCGCGCAAAAACACACGCACATAGTAGTATTATGTACTACAGATATAGTGAGCGAGAAAGAGATGCACGACATATATTAGTAGGCTGGATGTGTCAGTGCGCCATGCCATGCGCGTTTCAAGGAGTGAGAGGGGAGCGTTGCTACTGCGGGACAGCAAGAGACAGAAAGATGGAGCGTGGCAATCGGTACCCATCGTCGAGTGGTGGTGCGCGACGAAGACGGTGTCTAGCAAAGAGTAGAGAGGATGGCGGTACGTTTTAAAACGTGCATTCGCACAGCACACTACCTGGAGGTAGCTCCCCGCCATCAACTTACTCATAGACGTCGTCGCAAGAGACGAGAGAATGATACTAATACACTACTTGCGAGTGTAGTGGTTTGTGGCCGTTGTTGTAGTAGTATTTTAGGAGAAGATGGGGGTGCGTTGTGGCGTTTGTGTGTGAGTAGAAACGAGTGACTGAACGTGAACGAGAATGAACGGAACGACACGAAGACGACGAGGAGGTCGCCGTTTCTTCGTCCCTTCTCCTCACCACTTTACTCCGGACCCGCGCACGTTGCATGGTATGGGAGGGGAGCTCTTATCGGTGCGGTAATTCACGTTGTGTGTTTGATACGTACATACGCGCGGCAACCTCGCACCCTCTTATCGTATTGCCGACGCGTATAATATTTCGCGCGGCGTACTCGCCGCAGATGCTCCTTTACGATTTTTTTTCCTCGTTTTGAAAGATTACCCCGGTGACTGCAGCGACGACGGCGTACTTATTTTAAAGATGGTATTACGCGAGACAAACTAGAGACAAACACTCCATCTCTCAGTAAAATCGAGTTGAGATTGGTCTTAAAAAGTTGAAAGTCGTCGCCGTGGTACTCATACCAGGCTAGTGGACAAGTGTCATGAAGAAACACAAACTGCCAGTCTGTCACTAATATTATAGTTTGGAATTTGATCGTAGGTCGTTTCAAAATATACTACAAACAAATAGCGATCTACGACTAAACAGACTCTCGATTCTCATAGAATAACAAAAAATTGGAAATTGAAATCAAACTGCTCAAAAAGAAGATAAACAGTAATGGAAAAACTGAAAAAGAAAAAAGACTGGAACTCAAACTGAAACTAAAAAATTTGAAAAACTAAAACTAATATCGTTTCCAATAATGGAAAGGGTCGATTTTCAGTTTTTTCTCGATGTTTGGAGGGATGGAAAAACTGAATAAAACTGAAACTGAAAAATTTGAAAAACTGGAGCTGAAACTGAAACCAAAAAATTGAAAATCTGAAACTGAATCTGAAACTAAAGTCATTTGAGTTTTTCATCAGTCATCACTGAAGATCATGTGAAAACTGAAGAGCTTCTTCTTGCAAACATAATTCTTTATGTGTTACTCTGGTCATCTCTCTGACCTTCAAACAGTATGAGCAGGCAATTTGGATGTGAAAGCGCCAATTTTGCATTTGAATTGCAAAAATTCCAACAGAAATGCCACAACAATTGGGAAAAAATAAGCGAAGAAAAAAAATACATATTCCAAAACACATTTCTCATGAATTTATCTACCTAGAAGAAACTTCTCAAGGGAAAAATGAGAATGTGAATTTCAAAATGGACTCCGATAAGAAACATACTTCAACTCATCAATTGCAAAAGAAACTTTTCAACAGTGAAAATAGACGCGCAAATTTGCTCACACATCATGCTCCCAACATCCCTAACTCACACAAAGACTCGCACACCCGTGCTTCAAATATAACTAAGCGAGATGGGATTAAGCAGGCACACGCACTGTAGTCATTTTCCAACATCCCTGCTTGCTCCTCAACCTACTCCTCCAAACATCCTGATACTTTTCAATTCACATAGAGAGAAAAGAAATGGGCAAAAAAAAAAGGCTAATCTTCTCTACAATTAGTTACCGCTTCGGCGGCAGCATCGCCACTACCGCCTGCTTCGCGCCGCTTCCCTGTATAAACCAAAAACCTACTCAGTGCGAAAACGCATCATCGATCCGCTAAAAACGCCAATATATACATAAAAACACGCCACCGTCGTTCTCGTTATTCTTTCGCTGCTGCTGCGTCGCATTATCCGATACCCAGTTTCATTTTCGACATTATTTATCTCTTATTCCAACGATGACGCCAAGATGAAAATGTAGCAGCGTAAGTTGAAAATTGTGACTGGTAGCTCGAGTTTTATAATAAGATGACCACAAAATGGCCAAAATGGACCATGAAAATGAGCTGGTTTAGAGCAGATATTGTTTGTATAAGAATAGCTCGTCCGAGATCAAAAAAAATTATCGGAGGGTACAAAAATGCAAATGAATTTAAAAATAAAATAAATATTACTTACTCAGTTCGTTAATTAAACATCGATTAAAATTAGAACATTATCAATTAGCTTTCCTTAGGTATGTAAATACATCTTATGACAGTTATGAGTTATGACACATAGAAGATTTGCATTATTTTTTTTTCTTCAAATACAAAATCCGTTTTTCTGAACTGACTGACGTTCACAGTCGGCCATTGGCAAAATGTTGAAAATTTTTGAAATCAAGAAAAACACAACCTGAATGGAGAACCTTTCAAACCAAAGATGAGGTAAAGTACCAAGTAGTCAACGCTTTAAGCGTCTTTCAACTTGTAATCATTAATCAATCATGATGATGACGAAATTATCAACTACTTAGAAAAACACGATACAACTGACGATGAGTTGATCGGGTAGTATCAATAATTGATAACACATAAAAACTAGCGATAACACTTTGAAAATAATCAGGTGAAGAAGGTAGAACATATGTTGAACACAGGAAAAACCAATGGTCTTCCCATCAATTTTCTATACAAATCGATGTGAAATTCAATTTTCAAAATTCAAAAACCTAAATTTCTCCATATGCCACAAAGTTCAATCTTTTTATTTGTCCCGTTTTCAGTAGTTACTTGAAACGCCACCAGATGCCAGCCGCTTCAGTTTTACTTGTCAATGGGTCTTCTACCTACAGCTGGTGCTTCAAAAATGTTTGTCATTTTGGATCCGATTTAGACGTCTCCAAAAAAGGACCTTGCCCCAAATTTGAGTCACAAAGGTCAACCCCCTCATCCAGAAAAAAAACCAAAGAACCTCTACCTACTGTACATAGCAAGTTTTAGCTTCCTAGGTAATTTCGTTTGGGCTGTAAAATGATCAACTCACCAAAAAAGGAGTTTAAAAAAAACATTAAAATATTATTATAGAAGGGTCAAAAGGATAAAACCGACATTTCAAGAGCTTAATCTGAACCAAAACCAAAATTTTGGGATTCCCTCCGGCAATTGAGGGTTGAGGTTCCTGCGACCTCCAGTTACACTCCTAAAAAAGTATGGGATGTCCTTTGAAAGATAAAATTTGCATAAATTGGAGATAATATGCATTCTCTACCTCATCACTTGTAAAAATTTCAAAAATGTCTATCATTCTTGGATCCGTTTTAGAGGTATCCAAAAAAACGGCCTTACCTCAAGTTTGAGACACAAAGACCTCCAAAATGAACATCAATGATCATTTCTGACACTACATTGCCAATTTTGAACCCCTTTTAGAAACGAGGAGTAGTGAAATTAGCATGGTGTTCATTACTGGATGATTAGAATTTTTCCCCAGGCACACTCTTAACCACACTCGTCGAACTAACACCGGGTAATGAGGAGTTTGATCGAGCTCTGTCGTATGCAGTATTGTGCTACAGCCTGTAAGGACCTACTTACTCAATCGGTGCTAACATCAAACAAATTTGAAGCTTATTTTTCGACTTTGAACAACTAATGTGTTCCCTACTGGGTACTTTACCTTATCACTAGGGACATAAGATTGAAATTTTACTCAAATTTTGGTAATTTATCTCTTTCCGAACGAACTTCCCGTAACTCATTACATGCAAAGCATCGATCTCTCTCGAAACATTCTGAGTGACTTCTTTCATCAAAACAATACCATCCACAGCGAATTGAAACGACCTAGAAGAACACCCTGACCCAAGATACAAAATCACGTCGCTGAACAGGCAAGAAAGGGAAAAGAGGTACCATTTCAACAGGGATAACCACACAGTACAAGTACCAAATGTATTCAAACCGAAACGAAAATGATGGTTGAAAAAAAAAAGATGAATAAGAATGAGAAATAAATACAAAATAAACAGAGAAGAAATCCCTCCCTTTTAATAACGTCAACTACACATTACAATGTCGTACTCAAAATATATACCACGAATCGCACTCGCAGCTGTAATACGTAAAAATGCCACGTTGCCAAATGTGAAAAAGGCGGTTGTCGCCTAACAGTGAAGACGTGCGGCGCTGACGCTGGCGCTCGCGGCCACGACGTCGGATAATTGGTGCTGAAAATTGGCCCGCGTAATGTTAATTATTTTTCAAGAAGCGTAGCGAGTATCGTCTTTTTGGGAGAAATAGGGGTAAATCTAGAATCAGTGAAATACATCCTTCTGTTTTTGGTGAATAAAAAGTGTCTTTTGGAAATCGTAGTCGAATTAAGCGATTTTTGAAATCTTCCTCCTGGTGGTTGTAAAAATTATCAAAATTTTGATGTCTTCTTTTTTTCTTGTAATTTCGTATTTATTTAAGGCAATGAAACATCAACTTCTACAATAGGGTAGAGAGGACTGCTACACATTGGGACTGTCTTTATATTTTTGCCTTTTGTGTTCCTCTTTCTTCCAAACGAGGGGAAAAATGACAACTTTGAAAACTACATTACACAATTCAGAACTGCGACCTTCGAATGAGCCACGTTTCGAAATTTCCCTCTCCTTTGAGACTTGGCACGTCACTTTTTTTAGAATTTTTAAAATTGAAAAAAAAAATTGATTTTTTGACGATTTTTTTTTTTAGAATTTTTTGGTGGATTTTTTGTAGTAAATTAAAAAAACTGTCGATACAAGTTTTGAATTTTTTCAGGAAAATTTTGAAATAGCCCAATTTCTTTTTCAAAAAAAAAAAAAAAAATTAAATACCTATTTTAAACAATTTTTTTTTCACATTTTCGAAGGGATTTTTAAATTTTTCAGGGAAATTATGAAGCATTTCAGCTCAAAAAAAAATAGAGAGAGCTTCTTGTAAATTACAAAAAAAAATTGAATACTTGAAATGATTGTTTTTTTTTTCAAAAAAATAATAATCATCAATCATAAATATCATTATGGAATGTTTTCTTTAATTTTTTTCCAATTTTCCGATACGATTTTTGAATTTTTCACGAAAATTATGAAGTATTCCCATTTTAAAAAACATTCAAGATGATTTTTTTGTAAATTAAAAAAAATTGACAAGGTTTTTTTTTTTATAGGAAAGCTTTGAATTTTTTTCATTATTATTTTTTCTTTCTTTCAAAAGATTTTTGATTTTTTCAGAGAAATTTTGGAACATTTTCTTTTAAATTTCTCGACTGTATTTTGCAGAAAATTTTAAAACATTGCCTTTCAAAAAAAAAAAAAAAAAAAAAACGGAAAAATTGTTGTTTACCAAAAATATTTGTGCAAGAAATTTTTTTGTACCAATAGATATTTTCAAAATATTTTTTAATCGATTTTTTTTTCAATTTTCAAAAAGATTTTTGATAACAGTATCAATTTTCCAAAATAAAGTTTCGTGGGTTGCTTCCTGTAAAATTTTTTAAAAGAAAAAATCTTGGAACTGCATATTTCCTCATTTTAAAGAGCAAATTTGGTCATATTTCAGCAAAAATAAATGCACATTTTCTCTTTATCAAATGACTAATTTTACGATTTTCCACAAGGACAATTTCGAAAATGTTTTGCAAAAAATCAAATTCGAAAATTTAAAAAAAAAAAAATGTTTTTAACATTTTTTCAAGTTGAAAATTGTGAATATTCTATTTTATTATTTTTTTGATTTTTGAAACCAGTAGCAAAGACAATATTTTGAGATTGTATTTTGCAAATACTTTTTTTTCAATTTTTGCAAGGAGAGAATTCTCTATTTATTTTACGAAAAGAAAAATTGATTTTCGAAATCTTTCATAAAAGTTTCTTAAAAAAGTTTCTTCAAAAGGCGAAATTGGGAATATTTTTCAAAATTTTCCAAGACGAGAATTTTGTAAATTTTGAAATCGAATTTTTGGATTTTTTTTATTGCTACAATTCTCTTGTTAAAACACTTTTGAAAATACTTTGCAATTTTTTGGAAATTTTATTTTGCAAATGTTATAATTGTAAATATTTTTGCTATACTGTATTGTAAATAAAAATTTCAAACGAATTTTTAAGATTTTTTCAAATAACTTATTTTTTTACTTTATCAAATTGAAAAAAAAATCATTTTTTGAATGCTTCAAACAATTTTTAAGATTTTTTAGTAATTTAAAAAAAAATTTTAAATCATTTCTTTATAAATTCAGGCTCTAGAAAAATCTGGGCATCACAAAACTGTACTCACCTCACCCCCTCCCCTCCCTCGAAGAATATCCCGAGAAATTGATAGGTACATTATTTTCCTTTCAAAATTTTTTGGTTGGAGAAAATATCAATCTAAACCTCTGGAAGCCAAAAAATTTCATGAAACTTAACATAGGGTGCAGACTGCAGAGGGGAAAAATAACAAAAATAAAGAAAAATTACATTCAAAAATACGAACTAACAAATTTAAAATTGTTTCAATGAATTTGGTATCAGATGAGACCAAGTTGGATGTGGTGTGGAGAGTAACAAAGACACCCCAAAATTTTCATAAATTTGGTCAACGTTCAAGCAACTATTGCTTTTCCAAAACAGGTCCCATCGTGTCGGGAATTAGTCGAAGCTCAACATGAAGCATTGATGTTTTAATTCGCAAATACGTCTTCGAAAATGAGAATTATTCAAATAGTGGTAAGGCCAACCTATGAGTCACCTTTTTCGGATATAATATGTGAAAAAAAAACCTTCGTCGTCCACTCTATTCGAATTTTAGTTCACTTATCGGTCGTTGAACCTCTTACAGGCAAATTGACTTCATATTTCGCCTTGAAAAAAGTCGAATTTTTTCATGTTTTTGAATCGTGAAAAATTCATTTCAAATAGGGAAAAGAATCGACTGGAAATCACACAAGAAATATCGTAGAACGAATCCTAGATGGACGAGGTACAACTGAAAGCTTTTTTGACGATTCGTCGATCGAATTTGGTACATCTGCTCGTCATTTTGGACCACAAGCATATACCCACGAAGGGGCAGGTGATATGCCAGACGTAATCTATTCCCATTTTGAACCAAGGTATACCTCAAATGCTCAATTTCCAAAATTAACACTCCCCTCAAACGCCAAACGAGCCCAACTCGCCGAAAGTTTTCAAAGCTGACCTGGGAGAAAAGTGAAATTCGGCATGGTAAGTGTGGCAAATGCACACTGCTCATATTACCTTGGGCAAAATGAACCAAACCTTATGTTCACATACGACATCGCCATCCATCGTCAATACGTCTAATGAAAGATTCTACTACGGTTTCACACACAATCGCACACCTCCGCCACCATCTCTCTTGCATACTCTCAAACCTTACCACAAGCACAAATACAGAAGATATCCCAACGAACACCAAACCGGAATAATACACACGCTCCAGTATAAATAATATACAACACAACAGGACGACGATGATGAAACATACGATCGAAGGGGACGAGGCAAAGAGGAGGCAAAGTAACGCTACTTTTCTCTCGAAAAAACATACACTAGGTATACTCGTACTCGTACATCTCGCTTCGTTTCTAGAACTTGCACATGCACTAACACAAGCAAACCGATGGCAATCAAACACGCGACTAATCACGTCATAAATAGGGACGCAACTCAACCAATGGCGGATTAAACAAAATGAAAGATCATACAAGTGTAAATTCTTCACCATATAGAAACGCTTCAGCGGCAACTGCTGCGTTGCCACATTTACTTCTTAACCCTTCCGTTATTGATAAGCCAAAATATTACTTTTCTTATAATAAATTATTTTCATAATTTCACATAAATTAACAATTCAACTCCAAAAAATGTACAAAAGCTATCTCGAGCTCAATAAAAAAAAAAATTACCATCTAAGAAAAAAAAATCAGGGCAGATGAGATGACTGATAGCAATTTGCACGAATTTTCAAAATTTTACCACCTTATATGCAGATCTGCCAGTACTTCGATAATTTCACCATTCAGTTTGGAATCTGGTGCAATTTTTTTGGTCATTTGTTTACAGTTCAATTTGCACAGCTGGTCCAAAAAGGATACTTTACCTCGAGTAATTCGTTCGTGTAAACATCCGAAAGGGGAAAAGCTATACGCTTATGCCAACGAATAAAGAAACACAACCGTGATAACTTTTCCCGATCGGACATCCACATGATAGATCATCCATCGATTAAACGCCATCAACAAGTGGAAAGCCGCAAATCACTTAACCGGTATGGTATGAGAAAAACAATATATTAACAAACACACACAGCTATACAACGTAAATATACAAAATTTTTGAACTGTAAACACAGATTTGTTGTTAATTAGAAGTTGGTGAAAAAAATTACTCCCGGTTTCAAGGTACTGGCGGAGGCAGTTTTTGTATTGTCGAAATTTATCTACATAACGAACACATGCAAAAAAAATACAGAATAGATAATGAAAATTCGAATTACTCACTTTTCTTTAACGTAGTAGTCAAGGTAACATGATACGATGTATAACACCACCGAAGATCGAAGACGCGCACTTAATTAACAATGGTCAAAACTGAATTCGCCTATCACTGGGTTCGATTGAAAAAACACAAATTCACACGTAAACATAGTAACAAAGAGCGAATAACAATTTAATTATTAATTTAACCTCGAATAACTCGCAACACATAACCGCACACGTAAAAATTGAAAATGAAAACAATCTTTCACCGAATTATTATATCTTTGCGAGCGACTTTTTCCAACAAAACAATAAAAACCGAATGGAAAAAATTAACGAAATGGCCGTATGTATGACAAATCGTCACAATTCAATAGTTACTGAAAAGCGTGCGGTGCCATCTATAGCTTATTACAATCAAACATTATATTGACCTGTTTTAATTACAATCTTCCGTAGGTATTTGCACATCATGGTGACAAATGGATCTTACACGACGGGTAAAAATTTTCACTACTTTTAAAAACCGCCGATGATTTCAAAAACACAACATAGCACGTTTGAAAAAAAAAACTCGCACATTTAACCATACACAAACGAAAAATATATATTGCGAAAATTCATTACCAAAAGTAATTACACTATCAAAGAACAATGAACTTTTATGTACGCCATTTGATGTCCTCTTTTTTTAGTATACATTTCATAACACATATAATTTTAATTTTACAACTTCGATACCGGATTATTCGCGAGTTTGTTTAACCGTAGAATTAATTTTTATGTACGCGATTTTTTACAAAATATCGAAAATAGAAATGGTAACGCGTGTTTCAAAATATGTCACTTTTAGGCCATGTATGAATTTATTTGGAAAAATAACAATCACCGTTCTCCGATTGTATACCATGTAAACTTTACTACTGTAGTGAAGCCGCGTATAATTGGTGAAAGTATATACTTCCACTCGTCACCGACCTAGAATTCAAACCCAGATAGCCAATCAGGGGCCGAATCGGGACCGAGTTACATGGCGTATCACGCCTTTTCGCCAATAAAAAGCCTAGATTTAGCATCGTCTGTTGTGGGATTTTTAAATTATTTTGTTCGCGTATTTCGATGCGATTTTTTTGTTTTTTACTTTTTTCAGCATTTTGGGAGTATTTTTTCCCGATGAATTTTTGATTAGGATGGAAATTAAAATTGATGAAATGATTTTTTGACCAATAAATTACAATGGTTATGGTTGAATCATTCTATCGGATTATGATAATCATTTTGGAAAATTTTGAATTATGTCGTCGTGTCGTCTCGTGTCAACTTCTTTTTATCGGAAAATCCAGACTGAGCTGGTAACTACATCTAGCGGATACTAGGCCGAACTAAAATCTTCCAGGCTCAAAACTCAAACAATTGGTACTTCTCCTTTTTTTTCGTTTTTTAAATTTTTAAAAATTTATTTTGCTGACAATGAAAATAAGATGAGTTGTGTCGTACTTGAGTAGGCATAGTATTATCGAGGTGTACGTACGATTAAACGGTAAATTAATACTTCTTTGTACAGTATAGTTACAAAATAATGGCTTATCTATGGTACAAGGTTCAGTTCCAGTCACTTGCATCTTGCATCGTCTTATCGTAAAATAGGTATAAAATTAAATTCAGCTCATTTATTCACCTATACAGCACTGTTCTCATATCTTCCTCTGCATTTCAAACTTCATCTTTTTAAATTTTTTCGTTTTAAAAACTTTTAAATAATGCTTTATAAAACAGCTATCTACTTGAGCTGTTGAAAATTGTAAAAATGTTCGATTTTATTTAAGGACAAAATTCTCGATTACATTTTTTTCTTCATTGTACATACGGTTCATTTGAAAAATTTTCAATAAGTAGTTATCCAATTCATTCCAATTTCAATATATTTTCATTTTTCAATCACTTTCATAGTGAACAAATTTTTCTCGAAGTACAACTCTTTTTTCCATAACCTTCAAGTAGGTAGAACAAAAACACAGCAAATAAGAAAAAAATATATTTAACGAAAAAAATACGTGAAAATTTTTTGACACGAATAAATCATATCAATTTACTATATCCTATTCCCACACACGTGACCTTCACCTTGGTCACCTCGTGTTTGACAACATCTTCATTAGGATTTGAATACGGTTCAAGCTTAAAGGTGACTCCAAAAAAGTCTCTAATATGTCGTAAAAATTGTACCCTGAAAATATCAGCAAGCATTAACAAATTCATAAATTCACAGACGAGCATATACGTAAAAGCAGCTACAAGAGGAAAAACTTCCGATTTTCTTCAGAGAAAATTTTTTTTACGTATTTAAATTTTAAAACAATTATTTCCCCATTTTTTTAAGATAAAAATTTTTATAATTTTTGCAAAAAAAAAATCGCAGGAAACACATTTTTTTTATAAAGAAGAAGTAGGTAAACCATTTTTTTTTTTTTTTTTGGAAAACTATCTTTTTTTTTTTTTTTTTTTT
>FIZV01022238.1:0-12486 GCA_900050545.1 Trionymus perrisii | reverse complement strand
CCCCACCCCCCCTTAAAAAAAAAAAAAAAAAAAAAAAAAAAAAAGGTAACAAAATAATATCAATTTATAAAATACTACATGTATCATGCTCTACCTAAACCCTACGATTACTGTACGCATACTAACAAGTTTAAAATACAAACATGGTAGAACAACGGTGACATTTCGCAATCTACCTATTGCAATGAGCATGACCACTACGTGGTGAAAAAATCAATACTTGTTAGCACGAACAAAGAAACTCATTTCGTAACATAAACGTACCCTTTCCTTCTTAAGTATAAGTAGCAAGAAATGGCTGACGCAGAATTTGAAGAATTTAGACAATATTTCGAAGCTTTACCGCAACAAATCAACACTTCGACTGAAAATTATAGGTAAGTTAAGATCCTATGTATCTATGTAAGTGAGTCCGAGCCATTTCAAAATTGTGTAGGAGGTAGTTACCTAACCTTTATACCTTTAATAAGGAAGTAAATAGAATTGGGTATACTTTGAGGAGTACCCACGATATATGTATGCTAATACATATTAAATTTAGATGGATATTTTGTATATTAGATTAGTTCGCGATGTCGTATTCGATGAAGAAGCCTCTTTAAACTTACCCAATAACCAGTACTCTAACAAGGTAGAAACAGAAGATGACGAAGAGTTGTTCGAAATTACGAAGTAAAGATTATTTCCATCAATTTATCTATCGCTTAACATGCTTGCCTAATTGATTTCATATTTTGATTCATAGCGATGAAGAAAGCGTCACGTTTTCTCCCAAAAGACAAATATTTTCCAATGTCAAAACTACCTTCGACAGAAGAAGACGTAATAAGCTAACAGATACTCCTAAAAAACAAACAAGTAGATACGTTTTCTTAAACCATATTTGATCAAATTCGACATTGTAAAAGACTGAAAATTACATTCAAGATGCTTGCTTGTGCAGATTACGAATCAAAATTGGATAAAGAATACCAAAGTTTACAATTCGATAATCAAATATGTTCAAAACACGATATGTCAGGGCATCAGTTTTCTTCATTACCTTACATACGCGACGTAGTTTATTCTTCAGATTCGGAGCTTTGCGATTCTGGCAATTCAACCGCTCATTCACCAGATGGTAATTCTCATCTGTCATCTTGCTACTGCTCTGTTAACCGGATCGTATTGATAGCAGAAGGCATTAATTTTTCACAGATGGAAACTCAACCGGAGTACCGATAGGCTCCATGAACAGTTCTTTTATACAATTCGAATTATTAGAAGCTACTCATAGAGCTTTGCACAAATTCTTCGCCAGACATTCTGATGAACTCGAGCTTGATGTCGGAGATCCGATTTACGTTCAGAAGGAAGCCGATGATTTATGGTGCGAAGGTAAATTCGAATCATTCGACGTTTCCTCTGGCAAAATATCAATTTCACGACGAAAATAATATTCTTATTTGATTAAGGAATCAATTTACGTAACGGTAATCGAGGCATATTTCCATCAGCGTACGTCGTCGATGTAGATTACAACGACTTTGATCCAACAATGCAGAAAATCAAACGAGAACGATTTCTTTTGTCGTATTTAGGATCAGTAGAGACCTTATGCCGCAAAGGCAATTCGGTATTATGCCAAGCTGTACTTAAAATCATATCAACAAAGCACATGGATTTTCATTCTTGTATACTTGAAGTGTCCGATCAAGGGCTAAGAATGTACAATAAACTAAACCCAACCGTAAGTTTGCCAAACGAACTTGCCCAATCATGAGAAGATTAAGTACGTACCTACACGGTTTATTTTTTCTGTAGAAAGATACAATACCACCATTGGACTATTTTTACTCGTTAAAGAACGTATCCTTCTGCGGTTTCTACCCTCATGATTCGAGGTACATGGGATTCATTACAAAGCATCCTCACTGTGATAGATTTGCTTGTCATGTGTTTCACTCCAATGATACAACCCGACCAGTAACCGAATCGATTGGGTAAATTGATCAATTTTTGAAACGATACCATACAGATTTTAATACTAGGGCCATGATCGGAATACTTTATACAGAAATTTTTCATCTTCCAGGTGTGCTTTTAATCGATTTTACCAAAAATATGTTGAGACTGCTTATCCGGTAGAAGATATTTACTTAGAATGAAGAATAAAACCAGATTGTTTCAATTACGTACTTTGGCGAATACAGGGTGTTCATTTATATCGGGTACCCCAACCTGCCGAACCTGTCATGGCAGATTTACACGACGATAGTACCAACGTGTAGCTCGCACCGAGGCGATCACAACGCACTATACACAACCCCCCGAAACTCTTCATCGAAGGAAGTTATGGTTACCTAAAGTTTGAGTTTTCATGTTGAGGTATTGGCTCAAATTTTGAGCAAATCAAAAAAGTGAAACTGCTAAGTTGTAGGAAATTTAATTTCCTTTCAAAAAGGTCCTCTTCACTTTTTTCCTATCTTTGAAATTTCAGGCACTGCGAGATAAAAAAGAATAATATATCAAGTACATTTCATTTCTTCCACCGGGAGGAAAAGAAAGTGTACCTAATATATTATTCTTTTTTATCTCGCAGTGCCTGAAATTTCAAAGATAGGAAAAAAGTGAAGAGGACCTTTTTGAAAGGAAATTAAATTTCCTACAACTTAGCAGTTTCACTTTTTTGATTTGCTCAAAATTTGAGCCAATACCTCAACATGAAAACTCAAACTTTAGGTAACCATAACTTCCTTCGATGAAGAGTTTCGGGGGGTTGTGTATAGTGCGTTGTGATCGCCTCGGTGCGAGCTACACGTTGGTACTATCGTCGTGTAAATCTGCCATGACAGGTTCGGCAGGTTATCAACAGATTCAACACCACAACACCTCCGGGTGCAAAAAGGCGATTCATCCGGATCAAGTGGGTGTTTGAACAACACTAATGACCGGAATATTGAATTTTTATTTGGTTATTCACTTCACAGTACATTTCTGCACATTGGTAATGTCCCAAGAGAAAATGAAGTTAAGTATCAATGTATCATCTCATCTGCCGTAAAATGCTACGTTCTTCAAATTTTCATTCTAATCTAGTCGTAGTCGCAAATGGGAATGAACTTCTTGTGTGATTTTTATACAGATTCTATGCCTACATGGGTATCAACAGAATGCTCGAATACTGAGGGAGAAAACTGGTGGTATTCGAAAAACTATAAAAACAATTGAATGGCATTATTTAGATTCACCTCATAGAGTTGAAAATAGCACAGATGAGGAAAAAGGTATTGATAATAGTAAACAAAAACCATAGATAAGTAAATAAGTTATTGAATAGTCTGTTTATAAAATCATTTTAACAAGACGAATTACCAATACAATTAAAATCAGATCCGAGGGGCTGGTGGTTTACTAATCAAAATCGGTCGTACAGCCGAACAGAATATGATCTCGATGTAGGATTCCAAGATAGCTTGAAAGTGATCGAGGATAAATATATTACAGATGGTCCATATCATGGAATATTAGGATTTTCTCAAGGTGGATCACTAGCTGCCATTATTGCCGCTTTAGATCGGTTAGAACAAAAACAAAGTAAAGTAACATTATCCTCAGTATTTATTCTCCTGAAGTAAACCATAAATTTAATGCATCATTTAAATACGTAGGATTCCAGTTCATCATAGTCATTGCGGGATTGAAATCACATATTAAGAGTCACTCGAAATACTACGAAAATATCATCAATGTACCATCATTACACGTCATGGGTGAAACTGATGATTTGGTCGATAAGAGTACGTTTGATTCTATTATAATAACAGATCTACCTGTTCAAAATAACACGTCTCGTCAACAGGTAAAAGTGAAGAATTGGCGAACTGTTTCAATCCAGAGACACGTGAAATTTACGTACACAGCAAAGCGCACCTGGTTCCTTGTGATAAAACTGCTATTTTAGCTTATAAAAGCTTCATTCAAAAGTTCTCAAGATAGTTCTGTCCATCTACACAACCAGCTACTGTGATACTACATAATTAAGTTGTGCGTTCGATAAAAATGTATCGACGCAAATTACAATCAATGTTTCCAATTTATATAAAAACGAATACATCAGAGATAATTTGTGTTACGCTCTTCTTTCACCACAGAAAAATAGAAATGCATAAAAGGTAGATGTATAATTAAAAATAAACATAGGAATACAAATTAAATCACAATATCTCTTAACGAAAAAGAGTAAGACCAAATTAACGAACTTAAAGAATCAAATATACTTAGAGCGAATAATAAACTATTAGAATTATCTTGGTGGAAAAATTGAAACGAACAAGTATACTCCTTCATGCGCTTTCTTGACATTCGCTGTTATTCTTCATAACATAAGGCAAATCTGGCGGAGTAGAATAAGGTTCAAGATCGAGAGCTTCAAATTCTCCGGTTTCAGTCCTGAACACCCGCAAAAATTAATTGAAATGTTATAAAACGTGTATATCAAAATGCAAATCCAGAAATTAATCATACTTCAAAGCTAATCCTATGAAACCTGGAGATTGTGCACGTGCTTGGTTCGTATTATAACCATATTCCGATAACGTTTTCTCATCTTCCATAACATCATGATCTTTAGTAAACAACATTTGATTCTGAGGGGGAATCTTAATTATTCCTGTAAGAATGAATTCATAAAGTTATGCTGGGGGCTTTTATCAATCGTAAATTTAGAGACCTGATTCCTTGGCGAATATTAAATGAAATGTATAATTTTTATACTACACTTCGTTATAACATTAGCCAGGTAAGACTTACTCGACATTTAGAGAAATGTGTTCATTTCTAGAAAAACACTCAATTTAGAGGTTTGTCTTGATCTGGACAACTTATTCTAAAAATAAGGTTGCCAAAATTAATCAATAAATAATTTTTCCTGTAAATACACTTTTTTTAAATATCGAAAAAGGCCCATCTAGATAACGTTATGAAGAAGTATAGTACGAAAATTTCACATTATTTTCGCTGAGTATTCTCCGAGAAATCAGTTCCCGTATGATAACGATCCTGAGCATAACCCTCAAGAAAGGTTCAGGAATGCGATATTCTCTCAAAAACACTAATTTTACCTTCGATGATTTTTTTCACTTCGAATATATCGGTGTTATCTTTCGCATCAGTGAAAATTGTGAGTTTCTTTCTTTGAATCATGAGGTAGACATCCTAAGTAAGAAATCGGTATGAAAAGTGAGTTTATCACTTCGTCATGTGAATTATATACAATTGAATAAATCTTACCATTTTAAAATTCAAGGTGTGAAACGAACAAAAAAACGCAAACCAAAGTGTCGAATTCAAAGGTAATTAAAAGACGAGTACAAAACCCAACCTAATTCAACGAACCGCAAGCTCGTTAAGGCAAAGGCGAAACAATCGAAAAACAAAGCGAAAAACAGAAAAGTTTCATCAAAAAACTAAAAGATCAAAATCCAGAAGAGACCCAAGTATCAAATGAATTGAAATTTGAAATTGAGTATTGGTATTGACGTTTGCGTTTTTGCGAAATGCATGCAAATGCAAAATGCGAATTCTTGGAAATAGGCGAATGCAAATTGGAAAAATTAGACAAGCGTGTATATTTGAACTGGACATTAAAATTGAAGAAGATGATGCTTTCATTTTTTTTTCAAGTAATCTGAAAAAACACACTCTAAGAAAGGGAGTTTTCCATGAGTTTTCCTCTGAGGTTTGGTGTGTTTCTGTGTGTTTAGTAGACTGTAGAAATTGTTGGCTTTGCTTTGTATTTTGAACATCCTCATTGTTTCTTCGATGGTCTTTTCATCCAGTACTGATTTTTAATACTTACTTCGTTGGCTAATATTTATGTGCGTTTCTTCTTATCTCTTTCCTATGTTGATTTTAAAATGTTTGTCGGTATTAAAGCTTTTGATTTAATTAAACATTTTTGGTTACTCAAAATAATGTTTCATTTATCTCGAAGTGTTATTATGTAACGGATCAGTAATGAAAAATGGCTATGAATGGCGATAGTTCCGTGAAAGATGATCAAAAAACACGTTTTTCTACCAGAGAAGGTGTCTATAGTTTGATGCCACTGATTGAATATTATCGCCCAAATCGTTCGAATTTCGCAGCCACTTCTATTCCATTAAATTCAGTACACTTGTCGCTAGTAACTATACCCGGAATCCGAGAGTATAATGAACGTTTATGCTTGAATATCGGCAAAGAACTTTACATTTATGTGTATAAGGGGGTCAAAAGCGTAAGTACCCACATTTCCGTTTATGCTGCATTATTTAGCAATATTCGACTTCGTATTGAAGTATTATTTCGTTTACGAACTAATTGATTTGGAATTTGTTCACTTGGTAACTAATACATTGGTCTTATGCGAATTGTATTTCAGGGTGCAGATATGATTACACAGATTGAGAAGAAATCGTATAAAACGATGAACCCAACATGCCATAGTTTCAATTCATTTTGTACATCTTGCGAGTCGGTACCTTTATTAGTCGGATTTAATACTGGTATCGTAACATTACAAGATATCATTAGAAAAGATATCTATAAAGTATTCAACGAAGAAGTGAGTAAATTACTCGTTCGTTTTTACCATATCGCAGTTACGGACAGCGTGAATTTCAAATTCGTTATTCAATTTCAGAAGCTGGTGGACAGTAGTAAAGTAACTTGTATTCAATGGGTACCTAATTCGAAGAATTTCTTTCTAACATCGCATGCCAGCGGTCAACTGTATCTTTATAACGAAGAGTTACCATGCAGCGCTTCGCCACCAAATTACCAATTGTTCAAGAGTGGAGAAGGTTACGCGATACACGTGTGCAAAACGAAAACTACACGTAATCCGTTATACAGATGGGTGATAGGATCGGAAAACAGTTGTATAAATCAATTCGCATTTTCTCCGTGTAATTTGTACTTAGCTGTGGTATCTCAGGACGGTTTCCTGCGCGTTTTCCATTACGATACAATGGAATTAGTTGGTATCGCTAGGAGTTACTTTGGCGGACTGTTGTGCGTCTGTTGGTCGCCAGATAGTAAATATGTGGCTGTCGGCGGAGAAGACGATTTAGTGACTATTTGGAGTTTTCACGAGAAGCAAATTGTGGCTCGTGGTCAAGGCCATCATAGTTGGATCAATGTTGTTG
Source organism: Trionymus perrisii (assembly GCA_900050545.1). Taxonomy (NCBI): domain Eukaryota; kingdom Metazoa; phylum Arthropoda; class Insecta; order Hemiptera; family Pseudococcidae; genus Trionymus; species Trionymus perrisii. Next base: position 5,317 of record FIZV01022238.1, on the reverse strand, counting down.
CTTTCGATCCGTTCACGTCGTCTTTTCTACCATCCGATCAGTCGCCAGAAAATCAATGTTTCTCTACGTGCTATAGGTAAGCGCTATGTCGATGTCGATTATTACCTCTCGTCCTAGCGAAAGATTGTATCAACTTGGTCGTTTATCATTTGCAGGTTAGGATCTGTTGGGCAAGATACTCAGCTGTGCCTTTGGGATATTACAGATGACGTGTTAAGACAACCCATCCATTGTAGCGCAGTTACTATCAAATCAAAGACTAACGAGTATAGTAATAACGGCGAAATTTGCGGAGCCGCATCGTCCAACCATATAAATTCGAATAATTGCATAGTAGCTAGTACCCATCACCATGTAAATCACACAAATCATAATAACAACAATAACAGTAAAGACAATCAAGCGGAATGTGGCAGCGGAACATCTAAACATTCTCCACCAACACTAACTCAAAGACTAGTTTTACTTAGCTTCGGCGAAAGACGAGATAGCGGCGGTAATTCCAGTAAAAAGTATTCCTCTCGGAGTAACAGCAGCGGATCTGATAAATATGCCGGCAACTGTTTCCGATTCTCTGAACTGGAAGATCCTATGAAACTGATCGGAACAGCTGCGTGTCCGCGATTCGACCAGTGTCCCCTGTTAGAACCTTTAATCTGTAAAAAAATTTCTAACGAAAGGTTGTCAGCGTTGGTGTTCAAAGAAGATTGTATACTAACGTCCTGCTACGACGGATGCGTATTCACATGGGCTAGACCTGGTAAAGTGGTTAGTATTGTTGTTTTTCTTCAATATTTGCATCAATTCTACTTTAATTGTTTCTCAAATGATTCGCGTTTTGAACGGACGTAAAAATGTGGGAAAACTTTCCGTCTGATGGGATGGAAGTTCAATCATCATCGGCATGAGCTCCAGCTACACACAAACTTTCAAATGTGAAATAGGCTGCACCCTCGAGAGCTTTAAAAATCCAGAAATTAAATTCTTACTACAGAAAGAAATTTTTGGTTGTCCTTGTTACGTTCAATTTTTTTTGGAAGAAAAACTTTATAATTTTTTCCCTTCATTTTTTGCTATTAAAAAAATTTCTGATTCCTTTGGAGCAAAAAAATTATGTTTCCTACTTAGAAAAAATCCAATTTTTTTGGAATTTGAAAATTTCTGAATATTTTGGAATTAAAATTTTTTCCTAGTAATTTTATTTTTATTTTTTCATAGTTGAAAGTTCCTCAAGTTTTTGAATTGAAAAAATCTTCCATTTTGTCAAGTGAAAAAATGAGTAAAAATTTTATCAATTTTTTTTTTGGAAAAAAATCCAGAATCTGTGATTTGATGAAAAAAATACGAATTTTTCAGAAAAATAAGTCTTAAATTTTTAGACTAAAAATTCTTTTGATATTTTTTTAGAATGAAAATTTTTTCAATTTGTTTGAAATAGAAGAAAATAAACAAGTTTTTTAATTTTTTTTTTAAATAAATATTTTAGGAATGAAATTTTGCTTCATTTTTCAGAAATTTTGGAATAAAAATTTTTCTTACTTTTTTAGAGTAAATAAACGATTCTAGGACATTTCCCCGAATCCAATTTCCCGAAGGGATAATATCCCGAATGGACATTTCCCCGAAAGTTAATTTCCCCGAATACCGAATTCCCGAGTACGGAATTCCCGAATCCAATGCCCCGAATGGTAAGTACCCCGAAACCCTTTTCCCGAATCCATCCTCCAGAATACAATATTTTACAGTTTTTCAGTTTTTTTGAAGAAATTGTGAAGTTTATGAACATTTTTAAAAATAAAATTGGAGCTCTTCTAGACATCTTTTCAGACATCACATGAAAATTCTCTCTCATCGTTGCAGAATGGTTTCTATGATTCTTCAAAATTTACCTGGTTTCTCAACTTGAAAAAAAAAATAACAAGAAGAAACGGATGGAATTTTAATAATTCTTGAAAATTTTTTAATATTCTGAAAACAAATTATACTTAGTTTATGCATTTGGTAATAAAAATTTACAATATTTGTCAGTTTTTGAGAAATTGATCATTTTCAGAAACCTGACAATTTTTGTGAATTTAATAATTTTAAAAAATTCAATAATTTTTGAAAATTTGTCACTTTTTGAGAAAATAATACCTATAGGTACTTTTAGAAAGTTGTCAATTATTTAAGGTTTACAATTTTGGAAAATTATTGGATCATTAAAAATTAGCAATTTTTAAAAATTCGGCAATTTTGGAAAACTTTAAAATTTAAAAAAATTTAATCAATTTTTTAAAATTTGTCAGTTTTTAGGAAACTGAAATTTTTTAGAAATTTGCAATTTTTTAAATGGTAATTATTTTTAAAAATTCGACAATTTTTGAAAAATCAATAATTTTTTTGAATTTAAGAATTTTAAAAATGCAACCATTTTGAAAAAATTTGAAAAAAATTTTACTCAGAATTTTAATTTTAGCTTTTTCTGTAAGCAGGTAATTAGTGTGACAAGTTGTCAATAGAAATACAGCTAGGGAGAAAATGAAACATTGTGAATTAATGGAAAATGCAAATTTAAAAATCTGTCACTGATTTCATTTTTCTAAAAAAGGGGGGATGACTAGGGTTTACTTAAAATTCTGTTAGTGAAAAAATAAATAAATAAGGAATTATTTTCTCAAAAAAATATTTTACTTTGGGAGGCGTAAAAAAAAAACCATGATAAGGACCACCCTACGTCCCTACTACCCAGTACCCATTACTTCTTCATACCAGAAATACCAGAATGGCGTGTGAAAATCAAAAGATAGGGTAATTATTTGGAAACAATAATTTTCATTTTTCCTTTCATCATGTAAGAGTCATCAACACTTAGGTACCTGTTTTTTCAACTGCAGCTTTTATGCAGGACGAGTGTGTACGTATTTTTGAAGGGTGGGTTTTCAGCTTTAACTTTTTTGAAAATGGCGAATCCCTTTAAACTTCTCGAAAAGTTTAAAGTTTAATTTATGACAATGACATGTTTTCTGTGAAAATTTGACGGTTTAATACACCTTTGCAACTTTATGACGAAATGGTGGTTCAAAGTTTCTACAATACGATAGTTCGGCAAATAATATGTTGAAATAAAAAATTAGTCTCCTCTAATCTGTTATCTGCAGAATTTGATGAAAATATAACAAATTGAGACTGTGTCCCAGCTCCAAAATAATTACGTTAGGAGTCTCAGAAAAATGTCAGTAATTTCTCCATCTTCCGAGGTAAGAGTAATCCTAATTGGTTTCCCAACTCAAATTACCATACTTATCACTCTACACCCTTTAAAATACTATCATTCATTGGTGATTTTTCTTTCCTTAATTTTTACTCTCTGAAAACTTAATATTGATTACACGAACGATAAATCCGTTAATTCTCAACTCGTTTCTGAACGTTTTAACGTTACACGCTACACGCTACGTGACATGTTTTATTGTATCATCAGGTTTAGGTACTGCACGTAGTACGAGTATTATTGAACCGTCTTTGAAACAAGATACAAGATAAGTTCGATTTTTCAAACTCAAATGTCAATTTGGGGGAAAAATAATCATAAAACAAATTTCAATTGCTGATTGCGAAATTCAATTTATATAATGTTCAAACCACTCACACATAAATCAAAACAAAAGGTTTCGCTTGAAATATAGGTAGGTAGTAGGTTAGGTACCTACCTACCTACCTACCTACCTACTACATTTTAAGAAGGATAAAAAAGGTATTTTATGCGAATAAACGTAGACCTATCGATATGCTCCCTATACCTATTTGATGGCCACGTGTTTCTTCTATCATTACCATTGTTACAAGTCGTTTTAGAACGAATAATGTTGTTAGATAATTGTGTAAACTAAGAATATACATTACTTATATTCAACAATTTGTTATTTTAAAAAACATCATTACTGATTTGTTTCAGTGGTCGTACAAATAGTACCGAAGTTCGCCGGAAAGCGAAAATTTTCCTTCGCGGGTGATGAGAAGTAAGACATTATGTTTCTATTTTTTTATGTAATCGTAATAGTTGTACATTTTTATTTGATGTACTCAACTGATGTAAGTATTACCATAATTATTATGTGGTTAAATTAAATTAAATTTACGACCACATTAAGATGAAAATTTATAAAAGTATAGGTACATAGTTTGATTTGATTCCATTTGGTTGTCTATTGCTACCGATAACATACTAGATAGTATACCTGCATCTAAACGTGTAAGACTGTCCATGTACGTGCAGGTAACCTATCTATGTTACGCGTAATGAGTCTGTGTAGTATTGCTTAATCAAATCGTAACGAATTAATTGGGAAATATGTCTAGGTCAATTTTTTTTTCTTGTCATAAGGGTGGTACTATCGAAAATGTCAATGCAGATACGTTTGTGAATCATTACCTAATACTAATAATGAAAAAAAAGTCGGTAAAATATAATTATATCGAAGTTTTGTATTTTAGAATCCACGAGTGATGAGTGATTTTTTTTTAAACGTCCTTTACCAGACCAATTCTCAGATCTGATTTCGTGGAACGAATTTCGTAAAAATTTGCCAACTAATGCGAAGTGCCAACGTCTTAAAATTTAATTCAACATTTAAAGAGTCAATTACCTACAACTATTCGATACATTGAACGAAGCTCCTTGATAACGCAATAGGTGGGGACTTACGAGTATTATTCTAATAAGATACAGCGGAACCTTAGGCTATAAAAACAGTTAAATAAATACGAGTTCGAGTGTAAGGTGCAGACACTCTCGTACTCGTAGTTTCGGCGTCGTTCATTTATCATAAAACACACCTAATGCCAAGGCGATGCTGAAAACGAATTTGGCACATGTTTATGGGTGCGTTAGTTGACGGAGAAAGGGTTTCGGTCGGCGGAAATCCGCGGTGAAAAAATTACCAAGTTGTATTTTAAAACGAGTGATTCGTCATTAGCTAGAGTAGGTCATCAGAGTAGATAATTAGACTAGAAATGATCGGTGGCTAATTGGCGAAATTCTTCCTCTTGCCATCGCCACTACCTATAATATTTCAAGGATAACCGAGTCGCAAAATACACGACTACGGATTGCGTATCTATCTGACATATCTACTTACACTACTTACCAGTATAGGCTACATCCGTGGGTATGGTAAGGTACGCATGGTACGTCCATATAGTCAGACATAATTGTCATACATGATGTATTGCATCCCGCTCTCCGATCCTCGGAAACACGTTTTTTTTTTTTTTTTTTTTTTAAAGGGAACATCCTGGAGAGCATTTTAAGCCATGTTCCTCAAAACGGACGTGG
>FIZV01022187.1:0-24704 GCA_900050545.1 Trionymus perrisii | reverse complement strand
TTACACAGCTCTTATGGAAGTTAAGACGGGGCAGGGTATGCTATGAAATTTGAACGAGTATTGAGAATATCCCCTTAATTTTTACAAAAAATTGTCTACTTTATCATGACTGGAATGAGTAAGTTTTGTAATATAATAACCGATAAACCACGTAAACGCAGCTAGAAAAATAAATTAGGTACTACAGAACACCCTACTTCATTTCCCAGGTATTCCATTCAATGTAATAAAGAATCAACGATAAAAACGTAAAAAAGTGTGCAAATAAATAATAAAATTCATCACCCCTTTGATAATTTTTCAAGTTAAAAATTTTCCTGTTGGTACGGATACCAAAAAATGTATAGTTAAAATCGGCTTGCAATATTAACGCAATGCCATATTATACCTACTTTAATGAGGACTTACTTCCTAATTTCTTTTTAAAAAATGCAATCTTTACATTGATTTTGCAACGAAAAGAAAATCAGTCGTAAAGTGACTTCTGCTAGGTACTTAAGACAGTGCAGTAATTGAAATTAAATGCAAAATATTTAAAAAATTATTTAAAAAAAAAAAAACTTACATTTTAAGGGTACCGATTTTCCTAGCTTCATGTTCTTCAAAAAAGGGAACAACAAAATGCAAGCAATGAGAAAAAATCGTAAACGAAAAATTTACACGTTACAGTATTATAGCAGTGTACATTTTAAAACGACTATAGCAACGCTACGTGATTTCAACAAACGAGCGCCACATTCACTCATTTAATACGCACGCAAGCCATCAAACAACTTTTATCATCGACAATACGACGCAGATATGATAATTCATAATTATCATACCAAAGCATTAACACGCTTTCCGTAGGGCGGAGAGCACGAAAAATTTACCACGTTTTTACACCAACTCGTTTTTTACCATAGAACACACACACACAAAATGAAAAATATAGCAAAGACAAAATATTTCGAAAATATTAGTTGCCAGATGATACTTATAAATTATACAAAGATACGAAAGAAGTACCAAGACGAATGTACTCACATTCATGAGCCAAAAATTGTTTCTAAAAATTTACAAAATTTTAAATTACTCAAGAAAAAAGTTAAAATATTGATATAATTATGGGAACACTTTCTTTTCTCTCAAATATCATATAGGAATCACAGATACCTATTACTGGTATAAATTATAAATTTTTTAATTAAAAAATAGTCAAATACAATGAATTCCATGAGTCACGACGTCATGAGTGTTTGTGCAAGAAGTAAAAATGAAAATTACTGATGGGCGGATTCCTAAGGAAAATAAAAGCAAACCAGGCACTCAGTATTTACTTACACAGAAAAAGTGAACCATGTGTAAGAAATCAAGTGCATACGTTGATCGTTGATAACAAAAAATATGAGGTTTTCGAGGAATAAAATTAGTATAAGTAAATAAATTGAATTGACGATTAAATTTTCAAGTTGATACCGAACCCTCTGTACTCGAAATCTCAACCCTAGCGTCTTATCGCTCGATACATGAACGCGATTCTTTTTCTTGAGCCAATCAAAAATGATAAAAACTCGAGTGACAAAATTTCTGCCACATTTTTGCACTTGAGTTTAGTGCCAGAGTTGATATCGCCAAGTTAAAAATAGATAGTATAATCCCTGAAATATCAATTCTACACCACTTCAGCATGCCATTTACAATTGACTATTGAATGGTTCGTTTAAAAAATCACCAAAAATAAAATTTGCAAAACAATTTTCATTGCAATTCTTGATATAAAATTTCAAGATGAAAACGATCGTAAAATCGATTTATCAAAATGAAATTTCCAAATGAATACTTTTGAAGTTGACAATCCAAAAATTCATGAGAATGTTCAACAATACAATACATTGCGTAACTTCATTAGAAATCGACTTACTCCAATGTACAATACAGAATTCTGAATAATAGTCATTGGTGGATAACATCTGTATCAAACGATTTCTGACAATTACACAAGTAAAAATATTGAAATAATAACTTTTCAAGTGTAAAATTGGATACTTCTCGTAATTATATAATATATACTTATAGTACAAAATGAGAACAATAAGCGATTATGTTACCTGATGCAGATGATGCAGACGATGCGGAATTGTCCATTTTCAATTATAAATTATTCTGGTACTTAATAAAAGGAAAAACCTTTTTCGAATTAATCTTTATACTGTAAAGATTCCAATTATTTCAGTGAAACATGTGCATATTTTTATCACCTTTTCAAGTTCTAATCACTTTCCAATTTTTCCCACCAACCAACTTCTTGATAATCAAGGCAGGGCTAAGCAGGGCACGGGCTGACAAAATTTCAGTAACGACAGCGAAACGATACAACCATGACTCGAAAATTATTGACCCCTGATTGGGTGAAATTATTTTTATCCACGTTGTCAAGTTGATTTTAATCTTATGTTCGACATGTTCGACTTGGTAACAGCGCATTTTCACACAAAACTCGCAACTCGTTGAAACTTGATTGTTTATTGTGGATTATGTAATGTTATCGTTATCATTATCATCAACGTTCGACAATACATAGATAAATTTTAATATAAAATTTAATTAAAAATGGATTAATGCAAAAGTTTTACGACGACGTTAAGTTCTTAATGCTCGATTCGAACATCCAAACAAATAATTCTAAGTATGTAATAATGCTTGTAGAAATAACAAAAAGAACTACTAAAGTTAAATTCAGGGAGGTAACGGTGGACAGATTATTATTGACTGAATTTAAAGAATTTTCATTTTTAGTGTAGATATCACCATCTCACCAACATCAAGATCTTCGGTGAAATATTATCTGATATGGAGTATCAACTTAATGTGAATTGTGATCAAGATAAAAATTCGTTTCTATGATCATTCTTCGTCTGAATGACTCGCATTTTTTCTAAACATTTTGACATAAATTATTGCAAATATTTATTTTAAATATCTACTCAAGTTTTGCTCAAGAAATGCTGCTGAAAGTTCGTTTTCTATGTTGTAAAATTCATCTGTGAATTCGGCGAGCTTTAAAAGTAAGTACAATTCAAGTTATCAAATTGCAGAAATGGCCATCGTCTGTGAATTTTTGAATTGAACTTGATAATGAAAAAAACTATCACGCCCCTTGGTTAAAACGCAAAATCGCTCATTTATTAACTACACTTGCCACTACTACTGTTTAGCATTAAATCGTATGTTTCAGTTACATTACGCTCGATAACGTCTTACGTGAATGAACAACTCGCATTAGCATTATTTACTTTCGAATACATATCTGCCAGAAATTACGCGCTCTAAAAATTCATTATGAATTCCGAAGTGGATCTTATTAAAAAAAAATTTACTCTACCACGTGTATTTCAGAACAGTGAATATAACGTATGGTGAGTGAAATATGTTTTTAATTATTTATAAATAATTTCTTCATTTACTGAAATATGATTACCTTTACAGGGTCGACTTTAATGCGGTTTCTGCCCAATACAAACCTGTTGATTTAGGACAAGGATGTCCGAACTACTTACCTGGAGGTTTTATTGTTGATACATTGACTGATGCTTCTAAATCAAGAGATCCTGTAATTCTTCAACAATCTAGAGAAGCTGTGCGGATTTTTTTTACTTGTCGTTTTTGAAGATGATTATGAAATCGCTACGTGTTATTTTAGAAATTATATTTTATTACAGGGTCATTTACGCTTAGTCAATGCTCTTAGTTCTTTGTACTCGAGATTTTACCACCGAAAAATTGATCCAGAAACGGAGATAATGACGTCTTGCGGCGCATACGAAGCTTTATATTGTACGATAGTTGGTAACATCGACGTCGGCGATGAAGTAATTATTATCGAACCTTTTTTCGATTGCTACGAACCATTAGTGCAACTCTGTGGAGGAGTAATACGATTCATTCCACTTAGAAATGTACGTTGCTAAAAATGCCATTTTTTGGTATTTACGTTATACTTTATACCGAATTAACTTTAATTTCAAAGATTAATATTGATTTTTTGAAATTTTTCTGTTATTTCAGACTTCTAAAAATGGCGACTGCTGTTCATCTAGGGATTGGAAATTGGACGAAGATGAATTGCGAGGGTTGTTCAATGAAAAAACCAAAATGATTATTTTAAATTCTCCCATGAATCCTATTGGTAAAGTATTCAACTTGGAAGAGTTGAACTTTATTGCAGAATTATGTATCAAATATGATGTCATGGTTGTATCTGATGAAGTTTACGAATGGCTGGTATACGAACCAACGCAGCACGTTAGAATAGGTACAAAACTTTTCATAAATATATTTTCATTTGATTTTTTTTTTCATTTTCTATACTCGTTTTTGCGCAGCCTCTTTACCTGGAATGTTTGACCGAACTGTTACAATTGGCTCATCTGGTAAAGCTTTTTGCGTAACTGGGTGGAAATGCGGTTGGGCTTATGGATCTGCTCAAATAATCGCAAATGCTCAAGTTGTGCATCATATAAATACCACTTCATACATAACTCCGATTCAAGTAAACGGCTTTCTTTTTCTCGAATTTCGTTTATTTTGTTTCTAAAAATGTTAAATTTCAGGAAGCTGTTGCCATTTGTATTGAAAGGGAAGTTGCGAGATTCGATTCTCCAGATTGCTGGTTTAAAATTCTGCCCAAAGATGTCAAACCAAAGAGGGATTATTTTGTTAAAGCTCTGATCGAAGCTGGATTTAAGCCGATTTGTCCTGAGGGAGGTTTTTTCATTGTGTCCGATTGGTCTGATTTAGGTAAGAAAGTACCCGACATGTAGTTAATTTAGAACAAAACGAATTTTCAAATAGCTCTTTATAAGGCACTTTTTCCATATCCTTCAACTTTGACCTTGTCTTTAATGCCGCGAGTATTGATGAATTGAAATTTTAAATCAATATTCTGCTATTCCCAAATTTTTTTGTGGGAATTTCATTTATGGTATCTATTGAATGTTTTTGCATTGCTAATATTGAATTAATACTAGTAGCTTAGATTAATTTTTCTAGTCTCTGCTCCTCATGGCGAAAGATAAGATTTTATAATTGAGTATCTACGTATATAAACCAAGGGCGAAATTTTTTGAGAAATTGCGTCATTTCATTTTTATCTAAGTAATGTAATTCACCATGAATTGAAGATTCCTTTTCATAATTGGTTGGAGAAATCTACTATTTTTTTTCTGTTCCTTAGCGAGTTATTTGCATCAAGTGAGGAAGTGAATATAGCTGCTTCGAAATTTCACTCTCAAGTTCAACGATTGCACATTTACTAATACAATCTATATTGGAGATTGATGCGTAAATGCAAATGAATTGAGTTTATGAACCAAATATTGAATCTACCTGCTCAACATTTAGAACTTATTCGGTCACATTATTTGATGCAGATGAAGTTCAAGTGCTAACGCTTAGCCCCTTTTTTAAATCAACTTTTGTATTTGCATATCATACATATACAGAAAACATTTTGCTGTGCAGTATTTAACGTATGATTTTTCTCATCTGAAAAAATCCTCGTACCTACATGTAATGTAATGTTATTCATAGAAATCGCGTATTACTTCATTGATAATTATTGTTGATTATACAATTTCAATGCAAAATGTTACAGAATCAAAGATGGACTTGCGTAATGAAACAAGCCAATTCAAAGATATAAATATGGCGAAGTGGATGGTGAAAAATATCAATTTACTGGCAATACCACCTTCTGTATTTTATTCGGCCAAGAACAAACCTCTAGGATTGAATTTAATTCGATTTTGCTTTTTCAAAGTACGTAGGTTTACTCTTGACAAATAAGCATCGAATGTTCAAATGTTGTTCAAATGCATGAGAAGCTAACCGCAAGTACCTATAAATTTGTGTTATTTTTACAGGCTAATGAAACGTTATCAGCTGCTGTGCAATGTTTGCAAAAACTGAAAACCTTAAAAAAGTAAATGATGATAAATAATTTATATTGAGGAACGAAAAACATTAACAAGCGCTTGATACTTATAAATACTTATACGATAGTTGACATGAAAATGAGATCAAGAAAAGACGTACGAAATAGGTATGTAAAAAAAAAAGAAAGAAAGAAAGAAAAGAGAAGATAAAACAAATTAAGGTTTGCACGTTTTTACAAAGTTGATTTTTAAAAAAGAGGGAACATTGCCAAAACATTACACCGAATATTCATAAAATGAGTTCAAAAAGTTACCATAAAGATAAAATTACGTCACACGTTCATTTTTATTGTACAAACTATCGCATTATTGTAATAAAGTTTTGTTTTAAATTTGGTCTCATTCCGACTTACGGTAAACACCGAAAGTTTTATACCGAGAAGCCGCCTATGAGGACGGGGTGGGATACTCGAAATAACAACACACGAACGCATAAAATAGGTAGGTTAGGTAGGTACTGTTGTTGTATAAACATTACCCATAAAATCAAAATTATGACTGCTCAAATGAAAAAGTAAACCTGTTACTTTTTTCCACCCAGTTTTTCAGTCTACCTCTCAATTCTTCTAAAGATTTTGATTTAGCTTTATTTATTCTTTTATATTTGACATCTTTTGGTTTCGTAACTGATCTGTGATTATTACTCATAACACGATTGTAAGCGGTAACATGATGAGTAGGTTCTGGTTTTTTATCGTCGTCTAATCGTTCAACGCTACCGTGAATTTTATTCATTCGATCTTTCGTGTATATTCTAGTTTGCGGTTTTTTTACATTCGTGTTATCATCTTTTTCGTCGTTGGTTTGTGTAGTAGGACTGCAAGCTCCGTCCGTGTCGGCGTCCTCTTCCACACTGTATACTGTTTCTAGCACTTCTGGCCGTCTTAAATAACCGTTATTTCTTCTCAGTGTTAGTAGTTTACAGCTGTTGGGTTGCTGTAATACATCGGAAATGCTTCGAACCTTGAAAATATTAGTTACGTGGTTAATACGGATACGGAAAATTCAAAGTCGGTGTATTGTACTATGTACTACGTACACAGGTTGTACGACAACCGTGTACTTATTCATAAAATACTCTCGTATCTTCAATCTTGACTGTTGAATTGGCAATGAAAAATGAGAAGACCCAGTACTCAAATTGAGCGTTTTTTTACATCATACAACTGACTGAAACAATTTTTATCACCCTTTTCTCGTTTAATGTAAACTTAGTAGGTGTGTGTGAGTGAACCTCCCCATTTGAAAAAAATCATTATTTTTAATTGAAAAATTTCAATTCTATAACTACAGAGATTTTTTTGAATCTGATGATATACATTTATGTATACTAGGTATCTACTGGGTAAGTACAAACTTGTTACTGTGGCGTATTTGATACGAAAGTTATTCAAATCCGACTACCCTCCAAAATTTCGAAGAAATTAAATTTTTATTCGGAAAATTATTAGATCATTAAAAATTCAAAAATTTTGATGATTGAACAATTTTTAAAAATTTAATAATTTTTGGAAAATTTTCACTTATTTTTGGGAAACTTACAATTTAAAAATTTGACCAATTTTAAAAATTCAATAATTTTTGAAAATTTGTCAGTTTTAGGGAAAATGAAAATTTCTGAAAATTCCGTAATTTTTGTAAAATCAAAAATTTTTAAGAATTGGAAATACGAATAGGTAAAATAATAACTACGAAGAATCCGAACGAAAACTAGGCAGCTTATGGTGTAATCGATTTAAAAAAAAGTACCTATTTTTAAATATTAAATAGTCCGAAAAATATACTTACAACTGTTATACCATCCCCCGTATGAGGCCTAGGGTACACAAAATTTTCGTCATCTTCCATAATAACAGCACTATCGCTATCATTAGCGGTATCTAGACTGGTATCTTCATCGTACTTCAGACCGGCATCGTGCAATTGATTTTGTAGGTTTTTAATCACATGTTGCTGCTTACTAATGATTATTTCTCGTTGAGCCAGTAAGTTGGCAATTTCTTTTTGTTTGCGATACAATTTAGCTTCGAATAGAATCAGTTTACAAGATAATGACTTGAGTTGATCATTTCTCTCTTGAACGATATGCGCGATCACGTCTTCCTAAAAAGTACACGAGGTAGGTATAATAGAAATGAAACTAGTTCTGACAAAGAAAAACGTACCTAAACCAATAATTAATCAGACCATACTTGTATTTTAAATTTTCTATGCCACACCAAAAATTGATTTGATTGAGTTTTAAGCTTATTTTGTAATTGCTTGATAATTTTTTGAGCTTCTTCTAGGGTGGTGATTTTATCAGCTAATTTACATTCACTGAACACCTCTTCACTGTAAAACAAAAAAAAATACAAAAATTATTACCTACATTTACTAATACATATTATTAAAGTAGTGCTCTCATTAAACTCCGATTAAAAATTCAATTATCTGTAACATTGAGTGTCACTTTATCATTTCAAAAAAATAAGTTCTAGAAAATCCAACTACCCACGTAAAATAACAAAAATATACGCTAAATCTTATTTTGGTATTCAAAGTAGGTGAAACCTGAACGATTTATAAAAACAATAACCCAGGGCTCCAAATCAAAAACGATACAAAAATGATAACTGATGGAGATACTCGTGGGTAGGTAAGTAAACGTATGAATACATAAGGCTTGGTACACTATACAGTGATGAAATGAAAATATCACGCGATATGAATTAATAACTAGGTAAATTCACTTTCTTTGAATTTTGTTTCATTGATTTCGATTCGAAACAATGTCGATCGTGTGGTAATACGAGGCGCTGCAAACACATTCATTTTTCATTGTTTTTTTCATTGTTTGAAGTGACCATTGAAATATAAACGATTACCTATGAAAATTACGTGTACTTAGTGAAACACAAATTGCTACCTACAAATAATTTTTTTTTCAAAATGAATTTTTCACATTTTTCAAGTGTAGAAAATAAATAGTTCCTTCTTAGAGTCTAAACACTCGGTGAACATCCCCCCCTCACTCTCATCCACTCCATAGACTTCAAATTCAAAATTTTATTGGTTGGGTAATTTTTAAATTTCAATTGATTTTAAATTTAAAGGATCAATTGTAAAGTTTAACCTGATCTTTAAAGTTGGAAAAATTTCCAAAAATTGCGCAAAATTCACATTTTTAAAATTTGATAAAACAGTATTTTAAAAATTTTAATGTATTTTTAAAAAAGAGTCCGTTTTTAAAATTTTACAAAATTTTCAAAAAGTTTTAAACAATTGATTTTAGCAATGTTCTTAGTCTATCTTTAAAAAGTTGATCTTTAAAAAAAATTTTAATGTACCTAGACCTACCCAATGAATTTTAAAAATTTGACATCTTTTAAATTTTTATTTATTTTTGGAATTTGAATCAATTGTAAATTTCTTTTAGATTTTTACAATGATTTTAAAAATTTGGAATTTTAACTATACACTAGGTATATAAAAATCCAGCCAGGTTTTCATAGAAAAATATAAAAGAAGAATTTTATCATTGTTTAGAATATGGTTAATTTTTGCAATTCAAGTAAATTTTTAATGTTTAAAAATTTTTTAAGAATGAATCAAAGATAAAAATTTTTAAAATGATTGAAATTTAATGAGTTTTGAATTTACAAAAATCAATTTTTACAGTTTGTTACATTTTCAAAACATCAATTAACCCCGAGAAAAATTTTATTAACACGTCACAGGTGGGAGTGAGATAGAAGGTCAAAAATTTTATCACCGTATTTTTAGATTCTAAGAACCATCCCCCACAACTTAACTTCAAAATCCCAGCCCAGGACTGATTTGCTATCCTCGCCCAGCTATGCTCAGCTTTGATCGAAATTTCATTAATCAAAGTGGTTGTACAAGCGCAGATAGATACAAGTATTACACAGAATGTAAGTAAGCTGAAACAGGTAGGTAGGTAATTAGGTATACGCTGAAATGCAAATAAAAATGCAAATTTCATAATTAACTTTTTATTATATAAATCAGTTTTCTCTTTATGACGTCCTATTAAGAATTAGCAGGCGACAGATGTAATTTATATTATAAAAATCCTTTAGAGAGTGACACCAATATTTGAGAGAATTTATGTTAGAGCACAACTAAACGCGAAGTCATTATAAATTACATCCTCTGAGAAAAATTTGAAAATACTCGAATTTTATCAATTATTGTCGTACTGATTAATAGTAGGTTAGGTACCTAGTACCTAGTACCTTACCTACCTATCTAACTGGTAACATTGCAGTCGAAAGGAACACATCGGGCGAATCATAATAAAAGCTAACTTCAGAATGGTAATTGCAAACCTCGAAAGGCTTTTAAAATTACAAATCCAAGGTAAGCAGTTCCTAATAAAGACTGCAAATTTCTTCGACACTAATATACACGTACCTAGCTATTAGTCGGCGTACCGTCTAACACAAATGTCTAGGCTACGTTTCCGTACAAATTCACCCATATCAAGGCGAAATTCCGAACGACACACGTCCATATATCTCATACTCCACAATACACTCGATTTGGTAAAATGTAAGGCGACGTATAAACATTTCCTTTTCACGGTTTCAACTTTAAACTTTACCAGGTCACAACAATGAAAACCATCTGCTTCGAACCATAACATTTCCGACATTATCGTTAAAGCATTTTGGAACCCGCATACTTACAAGCCTATACCTATTCCGAATTGTTTTTTCTTCTCTCGTGATAATAGATACATATCGGAAAACGAAATTAAAAGCACATTATTAAACAGATTACACGTTACGCTCTACCAAAATGTAAGTACCTGAAGAAATTCTAAATTTTCCAATTGGGTTCGTTTTCTTTTTAAACGTCACTTTTTAAGATCGTAATCGGAAAACACCTACATAAACTCTGCAAGTAGAAGATGACCGACGATAAGACAAAATACAATGTTGGTAAAGGTAGCCTATCTAAAAATTCAGAATCAAATCCGAAAAATCGGATAATGAAAACGAGATGAAATCTTATTTTCAGTATCCAACCCTAGTCCAGCTCGAATCTACTTCATACCAAACTAATAACACCAACTTTAGTCTGTCCGTAGCTTACCTTAAGCCCTCAATCGTTTAACTTCAACAAAAAGGTTCTTTTGAAAAACATTTTCTTATCGGTGCCGGTGTACGTATTTTTCGTCAATTTAAAAGATGCCAAATTCGCCCGGTACATATTCTCAAAGCAATATCGATAGTTGAATAAACGAGTAATGAAGCTAAAGGTATGCTCACATAAATATGTCTTTGTTCATATTTTTACATAGGTAACTATATGTTATAGTATGTAATAGGAGGTACCTAACTACCTATACTATGCTAATGGCTAAATACATGAAAATGATAAATAATTCGGTTTTGTTTCAAATGACTGCGCCTGGAACGCGTATAGACAACTTAATCAACTTTATTTTTAAAATTAATTCACAATCACTTCTAGCGTAACGTATTTATACAGGGTGTCCAGTGATTAGATGGCAATATTTCAGATTTGGATATAACCGGGTACAGCTAAGAAAAGATATTAGATGAAGGTGTAGTCTATCTTCAAAATTGAAGAGGTAAATAACGTTTTTAGGAAATAAAGATTTTTGCCCCGGGATAGGTAGGACTTCGAAAAATAAGCAAAATTTCATTATACGACTTTTTGTCTAACTTGCAAATTGAAGGGGCTACGAAAGGATTTTGATTTTAAAAAGTCGTCATTAAAAAAATAAATAAGAAAATGGATAGGTATTATATTGAAAATGGAAAAAATTTCATCATTATTTTATCTTGCCTAACATTCGAATTTAAAAAGTTATTTGAGTTTAAAGTTGGCAAATTTACAAAGTTCACAGAATTTTTTCCAACTTTTCAAACCTAAATATCTTAAATTATTATTTTTTCGACAAATTCATCTCCAAGAACACGTTTGGCACCAAAAAATATTTTAAAACCTTTTTCGAAGTAATTTTTGATTTTTTTATCGTTTGTTTGATTGCTTGTTTGTTTAATGAAGAACTGAAATGATTTTTTTTTTTTTTCGAAAAATCCATTTTTAATAAAATATTTTGTTACAAATCGTACAAAGAATTTTTAATTTAAAGATTTTATTCAAGAAAAAAAAAAAAAATCAATAAAAACACATTTACTATACAATTTTTCGATTTTTTTATGAATATAATTGAAATGTGTTAGTAAAGTTTTTCTATGAATTTCTTTCTAAAATAATACTTTGTACCGACAGCGACAAATATTTTTGAAGCACTTTTGAAAAAATAAATGTCAACGAATTATTCTCAAGAAAATTTCTTATACTATAAAAAAATAATTTTCAAACGAATTTTGAAAGAATTTTAGTCTCGGTAATTTTATTTTGACAAGGTATTTGTATTTTATTTTAATAAAAAATTCCAAATTTTTTTTCGAAAAATTTATTTCCAAGAGAATTTTTTGAGAGAATTTTCAGAATTTTACTTCCTAATTTTGTTGATAATTTTTAATTTGTTTTACGAAAATTTTTTCAATAAGAAAATCAATATTTTTTACGAATTTCTTACCAAGGACATTTCATTGATAAGTGTAAGTATTTTTCAAACGTTATTTGAAATAATTTTTTAATTTTTTCAGAACTAAAAATAAAGAAATAATGATAGCATGTTTGTTATGATTTTATTATTTTCTTTTTAGATATTTCTTTCTTCTGGACGAATTAATTGCCAAGAGAATTTCTCTGAAGAATTTTCAAGATTTCCCCAAAAAATTTGAAATGATTGTTTTTTTTTTACTAATTTTTATCCAAGAGAATTTTTTGCATCAAGAAATATTTTCAAACAATTTTCAAAAGAATTTTTACATCTTTTTCATGAATAATTTTTAGAATTTCTTTTTCGGCGAACTCATTTCCAAGAAAAATTTTTGTATGAAGAAATATTAATACTTGGACACTTTTGGAAAAAAATTTTGAATTTAACATAGGTATTATCATGATATAGTTTAATTTATATCTTTTTTGCGAATTATTTTCTGAGGGAATTTTTTCACTCAAACAACTCTGCAATGCCATTTTTTTAAGAGATCCATTTTTTCTCTTTTTTTTTTCTAAAATACGTACCTACACTTACAACTTAAAAAAAAAATTGAAAATAATTTTTCCAAAAATTGTCTTTTTGAGAAAATAAATTCTCTAAAAAAATTGTTTGTCAAAAAAAATCTTGAAAAAGTTCTTTTGGCGTCAGGCCTAACTTGCAAGAAATTAAAACAAAAAAAAAATCGGGAAAAATAGGTATATCGAAATTACATTTTCAGAACACACTTTTCCAATTTTTATAGGTACCAAAAAAAATAAATAAGTACTGGAATACCTACTCATTTTACAAGATTATATAGATACAGATACAGTGGAACAAGATAATGTTTTAAAACAGCATTTTGTTTTTTCGTTAATAATCAGAAATTCTACTCGTATTATGAAACTCGAACCATACAGCAATAAAAGGAGGAAAATACTTTACCATGGGTACACATTTTAGTACGTAAACTGGAACGAAGCAACGGAATCATGTTACTCATTACACTGTCTAATGATAATGAGCTCGATAACAACATTAAATAAAATCTACCTAGTGACATATTAAATCTCTTGATGAATTTTCCATATACGTAATCATTCTGAAACTGAATCCAACAGTCACGTGTATACCCATTCATCGAATTAATATAAAAACAGAGATTTGGCAATGACATTGGCTATATCGGTAGCAGGTACCTATATCTAATCAATACTAATCGGTGAATAAAAAATTAATGAAACGTAAACGTAACTTCTATAAGGATTTGAATTAACAAACAAAAGAAGGAAAGACGTAGATGGATTTTAACGAGATTTTTTTCAAAGCACAAAAGGAAGCTATTTTTTGTTAATAGGTAATGAATTATTTGAACCACAACGAAATAATTTTATAGAAATTAAAAAAAAAGAATGGTCGCATACATATTAACGTCTAAAAAGGTAATTTTATATTGATACCTAACTGTATGAATTTTCACTCAAAATTGTACCTACTTTTACAGGTAGCTCTAAATCATCATAAAATGCATACGAATATGCGACGTATTTTCAAATCAAAAGATATGCTTATGAAAATGTAAGAAGCGTCATCAACAACTTAAAATTCTCATCACTCTTGGAAAATATCAAGTAATGCGGCGATGGTAATAGGCGAAGAAAAACTTGATTCGTCATTTTTTTAAAGCGCAATCAGACTTTGGATTATATTTTCGAACACAACTTCATCATTACAGTGCAGTAGTTTAATTAAATCTAGACGTAAAAAAAAAGAGAGAAAAAAAGAGAATAACTGCGAAAAAATAGACCGATGTGTATTCCAAGCACGTGCGGAACTATTCGAGCTTTTAAAAATTCACTGTAAAAACTAAAAGGAGCATATTTAAAAAAATGAAATCGCAGTTCTTGTAGCGTCACGAAGCAAGTAGGTAATTTTCCGACGCATTGAATTATTACATCACGTAGGTACAATTTAGAAATAAGCTCTTTCCACTATTCCCTTTTAACGGTGTAAGTCGTTTGGTTATTATTTATCGACATAAATCACGTCATTTGGATTAACGCCGAATTGCAAAGATCAGCGAGAAATTTCGCTGAAATAAATGGACGATTTCCTCTTCGACGTATTGTCGCGGTGGTGTTTCTGCCGCAAAAATGTCAAAGGATAATAATAATTAATGTGTTTTAAATTCACTGAAACAACCCGCGTGCGTTATACGTGTTCGTAAAAGCAAATCCGCAGAGTAGTTAGAATATCAACAGAAAATAAATCCAAATTTTCACTAACAGACTCGATATTAAACATCAATGTTGTAAAATTCGCTTTTTTATGCATTGTTATTCCATAAAGCAATTAGCGATAAATTTAAAATTAGAGAATGTCGTTAAAATATCACCCTTAATAAATTCAAAAACGAATTATTTAATCGGTACTTAAAACCTGCCCGCAAATGTTCCTAAATAGTTACCTATAGAAATACCATTTTTATTCTGGTAATTAATACCTACTTGTCAAAAGCATTGATTTCAAAGTTACGAAAAATAATTTCTCAAGCAACAGCTCATTTCAGAAATAAAAGCAAAAGCTGATACGTAACTTTTTACTGTACTATTCTGTAACTCTTGCATCATGCGTGACTTTGATAATCCCTTTAGTTTATTTTATAGATATGTAGGTAGGTCTAAGGGAGGTACGTAGGTACCGTAGATAGGTACGTACATAAATTACATTATTGAAAATGAGAGGTAACTTTTTAAAAATCAAAAAACACAATGATAATACAAAAGTGAATGACAATATAGACTAAGGTAGGTAAAAGGGTATTGGTACCTAACCTAGTTCGATTTTTTAATCTCCTTAATTGAGAATATTTTGTAACTCTTCGTATGGTTTCGTAACCAAGTAAGTAAGTATAACATAGCGACAATGAAAATAAAATAGAAAATGAAAAAAAAATCGTCGAGTAGGTAGGTATGTACTATGTAGTATAAGGGCAGATCCAAACACCAGGACAATGCACTCATTTATACCCTAAATCACTACTAAAACCACAGTTTAAAAATTTCATAAATTTCCAAGCAGAAATATCTTTTATTTATCCTGGAAAAAGTACCAGAAAAAAAATATGAAAATTTATCCTTTTTCCAGAATAAATGAAAGATATTTCTGCTTAGAAATTTATGAAAATTTTTGATAAATTAGTGAATTGTCTTAGTATCTTGGATCTGCCCTTATACCACTTACAAGGGAACCTTTTTGTATTCGTCGTCTTGGAATCGAACGAAACGTGGATATTTGGAAAGGGCATGTCCGAAATCCTTCAGAACCAAAATTTTACCTGCCCAATTTCATTTTTCGATTTTTGGCGAATTTTTGAAAATTCAAAAGCAATTTTTTTCCGCCAAAAATGTGAATTTTTCAAAAAAGTAATTCTTTACCAAAATTATTGAAAATTGATTTTCCAAGTAATATCAGTCCCTCGAATCCAAATTTCGAAATTTCCGGCCGTTCTAGAGCCTACAGCGATCGATATCGATTTTCTCTGGTTATTCTAAACAACTCCAGAAGTTAAGGGATGAAAATGAAACTGGACAGCTAAAAATTTGGTTACGCACTATTCTAGGGTAGGCCAACCGAATAATTTACTTCTCCAGAAAATTCCATCCGGTGAATACAAAAGTTGATTTTTGACCAATTTTGAAAGTACAAAATTTTGAAAAATTTCCAATCGCCCCATTGTTGATCGTAAAGCGAAGAAAAAAATTAATCTGGCCAAATATTGACTTGCCGAATCCGAATTTCGTCTCCATCATGATCATTCGTTTTTTAATTTTTTCCCAATTATATAGGTAGTAACCGTTACTGGAGAAAACCGATATCTCGTTGGAGGCTCCAGACCGACTGGAAATTGCCAAATTCGTATGGGGGTAATATTAGGTCAGATAAATTTTTTCCTTCGCTTTGCTATCAACGAAGAGGCGATTAGAATTTTTTTTGAAAATTTGGTAATTTCAAAATTGGTCAAAAATCAACTTTTGTACTCGCCGTCTGGAATTTCTGAAGAAATAGGTTATTCGGTTAACCTACTCCAAAATAGTGCGTAAACAAATTTTTAGCAGCCCAATTTCATGTTTACCCTTTCTGGAGCGGTTTGAAGTTACTGGAGAAAACCAATATCTCGCTGGAGGCTCCAAAACGGCTGGATATTGCGAAATTCGGATTCAGCGGGTTAATATTAGTCGGAAAACCAATTTTTAATAATTTCGCTAAGTATAGAATTATTTACTCTTTTTTGAAAAGTTCACATTTTTGATGGAAAAAAGTTGGTTTT
Organism: Trionymus perrisii; assembly: GCA_900050545.1. Classification (NCBI taxonomy): domain Eukaryota; kingdom Metazoa; phylum Arthropoda; class Insecta; order Hemiptera; family Pseudococcidae; genus Trionymus; species Trionymus perrisii. Next base: position 7,807 of record FIZV01022187.1, on the reverse strand, counting down.
GAATTTTCAAAAATTCACCAAAAATCGAAAAATGAAATTAGGCAGCTAAAATTTTGATTCTGAGGGTTTTCGTACGTGCTCTTTCCGAATATCTAAGTTTCGTTTGATTCCAAGCCGGCGAGTACAATAGCTTCTCTTGTTAGGTACTTACCTATAATTCTCTAAGGAATGTTGTAAATTCAGTACCTTCTCGTATAAATATGGATAACGTACAACGTTTGCAACGTTCTCACTGAAAAATTATGTTCTTTGTAATGAAACGAGTATGAAGAGAATTAAGAGGATATTAACTTGAGCTAACATGCGAACTAATCGTACTTTTAGGTTGAAAAATAATTAAGAACATCGGACGAGCATTACTGCAATAGAATCTTTAAGAAAACGAATTTTACCCTTCAGTTGTTATGGGTGGGGAAGATGCAGTCATCTTTGCCTTCTTTTTCTTACTCTTTCTTGGTAATTATTATCTCAGGTAAATATTTCTTAATCGTCTTCAAATGAGAACTTTTGAAAAGGAAGATGGAAAATAACATCCACTTATACTGAGCAGGCTTAGGTATGTAATGTGCCTACTATACCTATTACCGTGGTAAGTCCAAAAATGGAAAATTTGAACATTACTTTCAATTTCATTACCTACTAATATGAAAAATTTCACAAACTACCTGACTTGAATGAATAAGTAACAATTTATTTATAAAACACTTCTATCGCATGGCTCACCCACCGTGTGAGAAATTAAAAGGAGAAAAATTTCATGTTCATTTTGAAGCTGTTAATTTTGATAGAGCCGTCGCGTGACGTAAGTTGACTAATAATCAGTATCCAAACGAATTTAAAATAAGTTAGGTACTTAATTACTCACTATTCGCATGTTAAGTTTATTCATAATCGTGATTTTTTCCTTGAACTACGAATTCTTAGATGTTTGATCGATGAAAAAGCAAAGTCTCGATTTTTTTACCCTTTCTATACATCAAGAAAAACTGGCGGTTAATACTTTTAAACAAAAATTCACTTGAATATTTTTCTGAAAACAAAAATCAAAAATGGAATCCGAATAATTTTTTGGAGTTGAACATCAAAAACATCAGTTGCGCAGCTAGACAGTTATTAAAGGCGGGGGTGTCTTCGGGAAAAAAATCACCTAAAATTGAAAAAAAAATCATTATTTTCATATTTTGTTACAAGAAGTTAAAATATTGAAACCAAGCGTAGTGAGGGCAAAAATGTTTGCATTTTCAGAAAAAGACATTCAATACTTCGTTGAAATTTCGTAATTTTTTTCAAGTTTTCCATCATCAAGGGAGTCTACACCCCCTGAACACCCCCTGAATACGCCACTGAAAAGAATTCGAGTACCTAATATTTTTTTGAGATTTAAAATTTTAAATGTGACCTAAATATTTTTCTGGGACTGAAAATCAAAAACCTGATGCCTGATGAGCTGAAGTCCTAAATTTTTCTGAGACGGAAAATCGAAAATGTGACCTGAATATTTTACTGGCATTGAAAAATGAAAACATTACTGGGTTTTGATGGGTAAAAAATTAATCAAATAAAATAAATTTTGGAAGTTTGATAAATTACAATTGCACATTGATGACCGCATCGGAGCAATAGATACACAGCTAATTTTTCTCGGAAAAAGAAACAATTTCGAATTCTAACTTTAAAAAATTTGTTCATTTTTTAATTTATGATTTTTTTCAGAAATGAGGGGTAAAAAATAAATAAATAAATAAAAATAGGGAATTAATTCTCACGAGAAAAACACATCTTTGATGGGTTAGAGCAAAAAACGTTTAAAAATCTCACAATTTTTTAATTTTTCTTTTTTTTGGGGGGGGGAGGATGGAGTGGATGCTCTACTTAAAACTCGAGGAAAAAATTTAAAAAATAGGAAATATTATCTCAAAAAAAAAAAATTGCAGAGGTCATAACAAGAAAACAAAATCATCAATAAAAAAGACAGCATTGATTTATAATTTTACTCAAATACTCAATTGAAATGAAACAGTCTGAACTCTGAAGCCGCAATCTCGTCTTTTTGCATAAAATACTTTCCTAAATTGTTGAAATATTTGTAAATGTAATAAGTAAATACTCGTTTAAAAAATATAAATTTAAATCGTCGCACTCGAGTTAAGTGTAGGTAAGTATCCCAGTCAAACGCAGATAACTGTCAAAATATGTGCTTTTAACGGTATTAGGTGATACCGTTCAAGAGAATATTTTGAATTTAAAACTCACTTCGTCTTACAGATGCTTATCCCATAGTATTACTTTCGTTTTTAATTGCAATTTCACATTTTTAATGCGATACATCGCCGTTTCATCCATATAAAATTATAGGTATCGGCATAAATAACCATCTATAACCTAATTATTGTTTTTAGACTGAGATAAATTCATATTTCAAACAGAGGCGATAGGTTTGAAATTAGGGAGAAAATTAGTGGGTAGCATTTCGATTTCGACGATGAAATATTAAAATTAATTTGAATTTGAAAAAATATCTCTCTTTTATTTTTCCTTCTTTTTTTGCTCTCATTTAATTTAAAACCTACGGTTGATAAATATTCTGAAATTGGATTACGGATCACAATTGCTTTTCATTCTTTTCGGTAGAGTTTGGTTCTCAAGGCCCGAGATAATTAGGAGCACGCTGACTTACCTACTGAAATATGAAAATATGTCAATTTCAAAATAACTACCCGAAAAAATAATTTGAGTATTTTGATACTCATTTATTTGCATAAACAGCTCGTTACAATGGCATAAAAATTTATGATCTGGTTTTTATTTTGGACGAGTAGATTTCCTAAAAATATAGAAAATCTCATTCAAATTAAAACGCTTATGCTGTAGACTGTGTAGACAAATCGTTTTTCAAAGAATAAGAAGAAAAACAGAAATTCACAGATTAGCAACATATGTATTTATTAGCCCTAATGGGGTGCACAAAATTCTTCGATTTTAGTTTTCGAGTACGAAAAAATCCGACACTTAGGTATGGCTTTTCCTTTTTCTAGTGACAGTTTTTGAAACGAAGATAGTTTGAAAGGTGATAATTTATTAAAAGTAAAAATAAACTTTTCACAAGTAACAATTACGTATAAGTCACATTTCAGAATGATATAATACTTAAACCCTTTCTCATGTCTGCGTGTAACATGAATATTTTATTAGTTTTTCCCTCCTTAAATTCAACCATTATAAGACGGAATAAAAATTTATAAAAAAATAATAATAAAGATTCTTGAAAGTTTAAGATACCAAATAATTTTAATAATGGAACATTTCTAGGCCAAATGCCACTATATTCAAAAAGTTTCTACAGCGAATCATGGTAGGTATGATAAATAGCGAACGAGTAGCTCAGATGACATCTTAAATGGAAACTTTTTAAATTACCTAGCCACTTACAAAAGGAAAGAGTATCATTTTGGTTTGATATGTGTATACCGGATAACTAAGTGACATAAAGTAAAAATATACGTAGATTAGGTAGTAGAGGTAGCAAAAAGTTTAGACAAAATGGTAAAATTGAATTGGGGGATTACCTATGTGAATAAACGAGAATTAACGGAAGTCGCTAAAAACAATCTAGGCAACCCCCGTGGGTATATTTTATCACAAAACCGTGCTCAAATAATTTCACTTCAAGCGTGTCAACTTAAAAATTGGAAGTTATCAACTGATACTGGGATTTTGTCTCCTTTATGACAAAAGTATCGTCGACGTCTCACATCTCCCGCAATTTTGTATTCTGCACTCGTGAAGCTACGTATGTCAAGTAGGTAGGTACTTAGGTAGGTACTAGATACAGGGTGTCTCAGATTATCGAGCATCCTAGGTTACCTATCTTTGATGAGTTGGTAACATTGTTCACATTTAATCAAATGCATACAATGTTACCACTAATACAAAATGTGTTAAGATTTGCTCGAAAGTAACGATAGAGGTGCTCGATAATCTGAGACACCCTGTAGACCTACCCTAGACCTACCTACAGTAGTAGACCGGTATGCCATATTCGAAGGTAGATGTAGGTATAGTATAGCTAGTTGGTACTGGTAGTTAAGTACCTACTTACGTAAACGTAATGTAGGTATTGTATTGTGTTGTATTTATATACCTACGAGTATACGTAGGTATTAGGTGCCTATACCTACTAGTACTACAGTAGCCATTAGATTAGGTAGTAGGTACAGGTAGTAGGTAGAGGTACTACTACTAGGTAGGTACTCGGTGCTCGAATCGATAGCTGAAAGCTGAAACGATATTACAAGCGGAGCGGTTGACGTTAATAGGACGGACTTTCTTTCAGTAAAAGCGTTTCGTTGGCTGGACTAGAACAATGTTCTCGAGCGCTCGAATTATACGTCTTCCATTCGTATTTACCGCTGGAAAACAAGCTCAGATCGCGCCTTATTCTTCTCTCTTCTTTGCGTAATTTCAGTTTGCTGATTCGCATTTGAAATTCCCTTTTAAATTTTTCCTACAAACAACGCGCCACGCCGTAAGTTAGGTACGCATTTACCAGTGAACGTAACAGTACAAATACATATATGGTACGTAGTGTACGTACGAAGCGAACACATAGGTACCTAGCTACCTACCTACACCTGGCTAGCAGGCTAGCTAGGCTAGGGTATCATACTACGCACGTCCACGTACGACGTATCAGAGTTGGTTTGTTTTGTTTTAAGCATAGAATAAGAAACAATGTAGGAAGCTATATTTTAAGCACTTTAGGCATTTAATTTTTTTTAACTGTAGGTACGTATCAATCCGCATGTTTCAAAAATGTGCCGTTGTTTCTTTTTCAAGAATATCGAAATATCCGTCCTCATTATTTCTTTGAAAACTTTCATCTAATAACATCAGACGACAAACACAATGATTGAATTTTCAAAGTAAATTTTCATCAAAAGTTTCCAAAGTTCTTCCTCTTCTCAGTTGAAACTGAAACGCTCAAATACCTACTTACTGCGCGAATTTCTTTTTTTTGAAAAAAAAAAAATAATAATAAATAAATAAAATAAAAACAGTTTCGAGTTGAAAGCTGTAAGTATACTCTTATACATATATGTACTTGTACATCTACATACGTCTACAATGGTACCTAGCTACCTACTCTGTTTCTTTCAACTTGAGACAGCTTTGTTTGCTGGCTGCGAGGACTCAAGTTGAAAGGAACCGAATGTAAGCTCGCGCTCGTCATAATTGTTCGAATTTTCTGAGTGATTATATACCTACGTGCGTATTAAGTACGACGCGACGCGGCGTACGTAACGTATGTAGTATGTAGTATGTACTATTTAAGTGGTAATACGAGTGGTGATTCGCGTAACTTACGTTATAAATGGCGTAGATGAATGGATTGTAACAACTGTTACTCATGGCAAACCAATCGAAACAGAAGTATATAATGTTGATGTATTTATACCTACGACAAACGTAAAAACAACTTAGAGAATGTGTAGCCAATAGCCATAGCCATAGCCGATAGCCGTACCTGGTCCTATCTAAGTGTTAGTATACGAGTAGGTAAATATAATCTGCGACGCGACGCGACGTAGAGAAATACGAGAGTGTAATATGGTACTTTGCCTATTCGTTCGTACCTTACCTATCTACGAGTACCTCTATCTGAATGCGGAATTGTGGATACTGTAAATGGTGCGTCAATGTTGTGTGGTATCGCGCGATATTTTTAGATTAGGCTTACTAAATTATCGCGACCTAAGGTCAATTGGAGCAAATGGAAACAGTACCTACCTTTTTCAATACCGCCTATCGTTTCAATTTACTTACCTATATTCAAACGGCTACTTGAACTTACTCGTACATATAGATACGCGAGTTTACTGTAGGTACTTATTATATCTACGTAGGTATTATACAATATACATACAGTATTCACGCGTACCTATATACGCGTAGCAAGAAGCAAAAAAACTTTACAACTGTGTAAGGCTTCTTCTATACAAAAATAAAAAAACAGTTTCGATTTTATCCCGCTCTATTGCGATTGTTTCCATTTTGCCCGAACGAGCTCGCTTGCGTTGCCTCGCTTATCATATTTTGTGATACCTACGTATGTACTTACGTATTACTTACTCGTTAATTTCGGCTAAAACACCTTGTAGTATATTATACGTCTGTAACGGTAACCAGCATAAAGCAAACAACGCTACTACTATCACCAACATTTTAATTACCTGAAAACAAATAGGCTAAGCCTAAGCGTAGTGCATTACATGTCTCCATAGGCTATCGCTGTAGCCGTACCGTACCGTAGGTGCATAGGTAAGGTAGTGATGGTGTGGTTGGTAGTTGGTACCTTACCTACTACCTACCTAAATCTACTGGTACATAGACATACGTAATACGTTTACGTATGTCTATGTTTGTGTAGGTATAGCTTACGTTAGTACCTAGTCTACGTAGGAACTAGGTACTAGATAGTACGTCCAAGTACGCGTAGGTAGCTAGGTGTAGGTACCTAATAGACTGATAAACTCACCCGTTTCTTATTTCTCATCAAATTGGCGTCTCGATCTGATTGGGCATTTCCAGGAGTCGTGTTTCCCCATAATGCGAAACTAATGCTGGAGTAGGCCCAAATAATTACGCTCAAAGGCATCACGTACTGCAATAAGACCAGAGTTGTTCTGTAAATCTGCATGGTTTGCTCGCTCAATCTGACCGTGAAGCAAAACGGCTTGTTGTTCTCTTCGGCAATGTTGATCACTTGCATCGCATAACCCATTGGGAAACTGAGCAGAATTGCCGAAATCCATATAACAGATATGACTATCTGGCATTCCATCTTCGAAGCTCGCCCTCTGCGTCGTAAAATTGTTTGTAAATTCGCCATTAGTCCGTAAGCGTACGCGTACGCGTAAATAGGTACGCTAGCTAGCAAGATATAAGTATAGGTACCCTATGGTAGCGATGCGAGTGTCCGAGAATATGTGGGCTAGAGCTAGGGGCCCCCTTACGACATTTCCTTCGTAAAAGAGTACAAGGTAGAAGGTACCTAACGTTGATATGCAATGCTTACTTATTGGCCGATTGATCGATATTCGATACCTACTTATAAAAATGTTACCGCAATTTATAGAGCGAATGTCGCGAAACGGTCCACGTTCATAATCCACATAGGTATTCTCGGACACTCGGTAGAAAATCACAATTGGCGAGTCCGTCATAGATTAATCAATTGAAATTAACGTGGACCAGTCTACTCGTATATGAATCGTTTGGCCGAAAAGCAACTCTCATGTATACATACGTACGACACGATAGGTACCATCATAGTCGATATCTGATACCTATGCGTATGCCGTGTAACGGAAATTTATTGCAATTGCAAGACACTAGACGGCAGGTAAGAGGTCCGTTCGGGCGTTACCAAAATGCACAAACCTACAAAATTTGCAAAGTGGCAATTTTGCTCATTTTGTACAAAATTTGCATTGCAAGGACGTTCGAATAGTAATTTGCATATTTCCACAATTGAGAATGAATTGTCATACCTACAATTCCAAGTTAAAACCCTAAAAAAAAAAAAAAAATTAAAATACCTAATCATTCTTTAAAAAATATTCCGGAGATTACTTTTTATACTTATAGGTACCTTTACTGTTCTAGAAATCATAACTAACCAAAATTTTCAATTTCGGTCATTTTTCCAATGTTTTAGTAACGTAGTATCAATAAAGAGAAAATTCACCGTAAAAATTAAAATGACGGGTCAACTAGTCGCATAGAAAATACCATTGAAAATTTCAAA
>FIZV01022179.1:0-12577 GCA_900050545.1 Trionymus perrisii | reverse complement strand
TCGTTTTGGCCAAATTTCTGTAGGTACCATGGTTTTTTCGAAATTTACAAAAAACCAACACCCTCCCATAAGAACACCATGTAAAAAAAATTGTTACCCCGTTTTCACAACGTTTAGCTATTAGCCACCAGAGTGCGACTCTTTCAGATGTCGATTCCGACGATTAATCGATAATCGAGATAAAAAACTTGATACATAAACAAACATTTTTTTTTTTGTTCACCACTGTTAATTTAATTTAGTTTTTTAATTGTATGATCAAAAGAACAATACTTTAGTATTTCTTTTGATAAGTTGAAATAATATACCTTGCATAAAGTTCTAAATTTCTAATGACCCCACGTACCGTCAGATGCCAACTGAGGTACTAAATCATCGACCTCTTGACACTGCAATAATGTCTCTAGTTCAAGATGATGTGTATCCACAGGGTGTTCAAGAATATACCCAACACTTTTTTGGCATTTTTGCCACAAAAAATGTGTAAATTATAAAAGTAATGCGCGAATGTTGAAAGAATTATTTTTTTTCGATCATACTAGTCCAACTTATATGTTTAGTTCTTCATAAAAAACACTCGGTACTTGTGATCAATGAGAAGTATGTCATTAGTATTTTTGCGATGGCGACGAAAAGAAATGCTATACCTAAGTGGAAAAATCTTCAAAATTAGTACAAAGAGGATTTATGTACGTGTAGAAAATGAACGTCGGTAACATAACGCTGTTCCTTTTTAAATTTCGAACAATTTTGGCGGTCTGTCACGATCTCCTAAGGTGCGGTAAGGTGCTAGGGCAGTGCGGCGATGAAACGACGATGGCACCGAAGTGGAAGCCGAAGCGCCTGCCCCACACTGTACCGACTTCTCGATCTTCTTTTCTCTTCTCATTTTTTTTTTCGGTCGCCGGCCGTCATTGCCTATAGTCGCGTTGTTTAATAATTTTTGGCAACCTACCTTCACGAACGTCGACATTTGCAATTCTAAACTTGGCCACTCGTTGAGAGATGACTTTGTCGTTTATCAAATTCTATTAGTTGTTTATAATTAACCTAGTAGCGCGCTATACGGATACGGTGTGCGTATGTTCGTTCCTCACCCTCGCTCAGCTCCCCCGTCAGTCCACCTCTGGCTCATATTTTTCAATAATTACGGACTGTAGTCGAAGATTTCAGACACGGTGTAATTTTTATTACGAAATAAAGAACATACATGTAATAATATTTTTCAAGACCGAGTTGTAATATATGAACGAAAAATTACCAAACCGTGAACGACTCTATATGACGAGATGGCGTGTCTGTGTGTGCGTTTGTTTATAAACGTACGGATCTCTTATAGGTACTTAATAACCGGAGAAATTAACGTGTATGGGTACTCGAGCCAGCAACGAATAAATCGTCGTCGTTGTACGAGTAAATTGTTGGTACGATTTGTGTAAATTTTCTTCGTACTTACTAGTGTAGTGAACTTTGCAGCGAAGTGGGATTAATTGATTATGCTCGAGAGGAGAGATTTGTGAGGTGGTTTTTTCTTTAATTTTTTTTAGTTTCCTAGAGTGTTCTTTTCCCAATTTGAATTCGATTTGTTTAACTAATTACTTACCTAGTTTACTAAGGCTCGCTTGATACGAGTAATGTGATCTTTTCGAGATAGGTTTTGCGTCGTACAATTGAATATTTTTTCATTTTTGATCGTTACGTTGATGCCACCTGACATTATAGAAAAATATGGATGCAACATTTAATTGAAAATCGATTTGAAATTTCGAATGGAAAATTCGCCTCTAGCGTGATATTCATCATGCCACGAGTTTTTTAAAATATTTCGGCGACATTTTATCAAAATAACGTCAACAATGATTTGTTAGAAAGACCGGAAAAATACATTACAGGAAGTACGTCACGTTTAATTTCAAAGTGATCATTGACAAACATTATGTAATTGAATTGAAAGCGATTAAGTTGACCGAATCGACGAGGGCACGCCTTACACGTTAATGCCTTTTGTCCTCCTATTCATTTAAACGCGGCTCGCAACATTGATGACGAGATTCTTCCTATACAACCCACAATATTGAGCGGATTGAATTTTATTTTAGTGTTTTTTAAGTTTTCAAATCTATAAAGCATCAAGTAGGGAAATTCTAAACGGAATCCATGAGCAGCTCCAGCTTTTCATTTTCAATCTTCTGCGATGTAAAATCGATTACACGCCCATTATGAAGTGGTGAATCATGAGACTCCGTCACAGCCAGGAGTGCTTCTGTTGTTACATAATTTAAGGTTGTCGGCGATGGCTTCCAGAGGGATGGTAGGTTCACCGGGAGGATTCAATTTTTCGATCTTTTCGAAGTTTTTCTTCTCTGCCTTCATGACTGGCTCCGATATTTTTGGCTCCTTTTCTCTAACGTATTCCGTCCCATTCACAAGATCTGTTAAAGCAATGGTGGTCTTTTGGAAGATCTGTTGGCCGTACATGGTGATTTGTTTAATGCGCTGCACGCACGCTTCATTCACGTCTGCTGACAATGTATCGACCGCTTCTTTTTCTAACCTGAAATTCACCTTTACGTTAGAAAAATACATGTATCTTAGAAGAGAAATTAATTTTGGACCATTGTCCGTATACTTACGTTTGGGCCAGTCGATAAGGAACGTCTGCCATGGCTCGTAGAACGCTGGCCTGCAAGTACAACGAAGTGATGTTTGCAATTTTGGCCTCTTTGACACGATCGGAAAACGACTGCACTGCTTGCGGCAAAAACGGGTAGCGGGCTCGGATCAACTCCATGGAAAGTAGAGGATCGGGCTCCGCTATGTGCTGATTCTGAACGAAGGGCTCGTCCTGACCTGGAAATTTGCCCGGATCAACGATATTTTGTATCATGGATTCATAATCAGCGCGCGACTCATCCAGAGCTTTCGTTCTGTCGAAGTTCGATTTGTTAATCGCAGCTGCGGTGCGTTTGGCATTCCATGCGTTTACGACGTTTCTTTGCAGGCTCCTTACGTCGAAGTCTTTTTCGTTGTACGGGTAATGCTCCCACGAATTCGTTGACCATATCCTCAGGAGAGGGATCCGCGGGGAATTTGGCATGCAGCAGACCGGCAGAATCGGCTAGGACGGCAGGATCTACTGGAAGTTTTCGACCTGTTCATCCGTATCAGAGCTGGTGTATGGGGGAGGAAGTGTCTAATCCCCTCCATCATTTCGTTTGGGAAATTCGGCAAATTTTCGGCCAATTTGGACAATTTTTGAAGGATTTGATAGTAATTTGAGAATTTAATAATTGGAAAATTTTCATTCGGTAAAATTTTGGAGAATTCTGAATTCCAAATTCGGTAACATCGAATTCGGCAAATTTCTTTTAAAAATTTTCAAAAATTTTGCCATAAAGAATTTTTTTAAATTGTTTGAATTTTAGTACAAGTTGATCAGCCTTTTCAAATCTTCTTTCTCGTACATTATGGTTAATGGTTCAAAACAATTGAGCACAATTTTAACAACGTGATAAGCATCTTTCACCCATACCTATATAGGTTTACATATATATATCCGAAGATCTAAAGCTTTTAGATCTCACCCTCTCCTCCTTCCAGCTTCCCTTTATTCCTTTGGTTCTCGCCACCGCGTCGTATACTTACAGACCGACCACAAAACTCGTGCGGACGAATTATAGTACAGTACTTTAATCTGCTTAGGACGCGATATGAAATTCGACCTGAGAGGTAACTAAATAAGGAAACTTTTTCTCTGTCTTGGTCGAGATCAAACTAAACTTTTAGCATGGTTGAGATTTCTCAGATAAAAACATTAAATCCGTCAAGATTAGAAACCGCCGCGCCGCGCCGCAACTTACGAGAGAAGGCCGAAAAACAAAAAATTCTCTTTCTTCTCCTGTTTTCGACCGCTGCACTATCTTTTAAATCTGGATATAGCGGTGCACAGACTTAGCAGCGGCATGGGTGAGGAAAAACACCGATGACAGTGTTTTCAAAGAAGAATACAAACGGCAGAAGATACCTTTGTTTATAATGAAGTCGTCCCTTTCTGTGTATTTCTCGCGATGGAACGAATTCTGATGTGTTTATGGGGTTTTTCTTGCCTTTTTCAAGAACTTTTTGCTCTTTTTGACTTACAAAAGATGAAAATTGGAGTAAATTGATTTTCATTTCTTTTTTCTTCTTTTTGAAATAAGTGTCATGTGTTTTGTAATGAGAGGGATTCGAATTTGCGATGTTCAGTTTAGTGTTTCAACTATGCTGAACCCTGTGGTTAGGAAGAAATACAAAATTTCAAATTAACTCGAAAAATTTGATAATTTCCTGATAGTATTGTTTGATTCGTCGAAATGAGAAATCTTGTATCACACGACTTTTTTCAGACCAATAATTTGTCGATAAAATTTCTCATTTTTCGATTTTTCATCTCGCCAAATTAATTCTTCAATCTATTGTCAACATAGGAAGCAATCGCCGTCATCTGCGTGTCGCGGAGCATCGTTATATCGTCCTATGAGAAACTACAGAACATTCTAAATGGATGCAAAGAGAAGTACGAGTATATCTCTAAGGAAGAACGGAGGAGGGGAATGTTAATCAATGTAAACTTCGTAGATGTTCGTCCAAATGGGGTGGGGCAAAGAGGCGTATGTAATTCGTACCTTGCGCCTTGCGGCGTTTCATTGCCAAAATTTACACTGGCACGGCAATCTTTCCTGCCAAATTTGCATCATTTTCTAAACAACGGAACATAAATCGTCGTTTTCAACTTAAACTGGTGCCCGGCTACGAAGAAAGCAAAGCCGACAATTTTTTTATTCTTTCGTCTGGACGCCAAGTCTATTCTCCCTTTCTTATACGTTGTTAAATGTTTCATCGGGCTGCGCAGGTACTTGTGCTGTCTTTCCGGCAGCACATTTTATTTTATCACGTGAAACGCACGTGTTGGCGAAATTTATCGTTTACGTAAGCGCCAAAAGGTTATTCGAAATTTGGAATTTTGTTGAGAATTTTTGTTTTGGTTTTTGGTTGATTAATGTCTCTGATCTACCTCAAAGGCACCTGATAACAAAAACGATAAAAAATGAAAGGAAGTTCAGGCGCCACCAGGTTTTTGGAGAAAACTGGAATGAAGAAAAAAGGCCCTAAGCATAATTCAGTCCAATAAAAATACGTACCTAAGATTTAACTAAGGAAGAAAATATTAGATAAATAGATTTTTAAATTTCGATAACTGAATAGATTATTATTACCCCTTCGGAGATATGAACACTTATCGCGAATCTAAACTTGAATGAAAAGATAATTTACAGTATATCGTTTCGGATTCAAACAGCGTAGACCTATTTGAATGCTGCGAGTAAAGCTATCATGTGGTGGAATACATTCTATTTAACGTATTCATTTGTATTGAAGTATTCTTCAGCTGTTATCACTACCAGTTTAGGAGATTCGAATAGAACACAGCAATATTCTCGAAACAATGAATTTCCTTATGCTTCTCGAGATCTGCCTTCTGCTGAATCGATCACAGGAAGTGTTTGGTTTGAGGTACGTGACAATTGGTGGTTTATTTCAAATTTTGATAAATTTGCTTTCGTACTTATTTAATGATTGGGTGTTTTCGAGGAGACCCTCATATACATGTGTTGAATGAAGCGTCTGCAATAATTCTACTAAAATAGAACGAATCGTCGCGACAAAACAGGCATCACCCCTGCCTGGCAGGGGGATCACTTCTTCGGCTTCTGGGGTTGAATTTACGATAACGAATTTTGAGACGCTCGAGAAAAAAACGCGCCAGATGAATCGACGAAAAGCAAGACAATGTGATCGAACCTCTTTTTGGAGATTCAATAAGACGACCTTCCTCAGCTATTCTAACTTTAACAGGTGGATCAAGCACCTCAAAATTTTCGAGTACATCAACATTTACCATAATTATGTCTGGTCGCACCACTATCTTATCTAACGCACCTTGTAAAATATCACTAGTATGAGACAAACTAGCAGACACATCAGTACCATTTACAGTATCAATTACATCAACCGACATATTGTACTGATGTATAAAGTTTTTTAATTTTTAAAATTTGTTCAATTTTTTTCAAAGATTGGAAGTTTAGGCGCTACGGAGCCTCAAACATCGAAAATACTGATTTTCGATGCTTCGTAGTACCTTCATTTTCAAAGATAGGCAAATTCTTCATATAACTTTTTTGTTCCTCTCAAAATGTTACATCTGTTTCGTGTATTGTTTTGAAAGAATTTTTTAATTTTTATGTTTCACAATTCACAAATGCCCCGTAATACCCTTACAGAAAAAAGTTAGTAGTGTCAATACTAAAAAAACGCTACTAGTTTCACTAGTCGCTTTTTCGGCAAGTAACTTTACTACTAGCGACAGACAGTACTAAAAACACTACTAGTGTCACTAGTATTGTCTTGTCAATAGTAGTAAAGTTACTTGCCGAAAAAGCGACTAGTGAAAGTAGTAGCGTTTTTTTAGTAATGACGTTACTACCGTTTTTTTTTTTTTTCTTACAAGGGAAGTACCCGAGGTGTCACAACCAGAATCGAAAATTTTTTGCACAGGCTTGTCGGGCATGTCGAGAAACCCCCGTAACCAAAATTTCAGCGGCCCAAGTTAATTAGGGGGGGAGCTATTGACGATTGAAATTCAAAAAATGCCTATAAATTGAAGGTTGGATCGCGAAAAATGCTAATTGTAAGTTCTTCGATTTCGCTGATTTTTTAGTATGTTGTTTAGTTTGAGTTGAAATGACCCCATACAAAATTTTAGCCCCCTACGACCCCTGGGGGCCGAGCTATGGGCTCTCAAAGTAGGGTCACTTGTGAAAAAATCACGGTTTTTGACGTTTACTTCGAATTGCTTCTAGCTTTTTTGTACATAGTTTCTGCTTTGCTTCTTTGTTGGTATTTTTGTAAAAATTTGAGCTCTCGCCTGTGAGGCAACAATTCGACATTTCTTCTCTTGTGCAGATGACTGACATGCAATCCTTAGTCATTTTTTTCAAATCGATACAGTGGATCTTTGGAAGTTTTTCTGATATCTTGAAAACAAAATGGTTCATATATAATAAAGTTTATAATTGAATAAAAAGAAATATAGGTACAGTGTTCCCAAGCTACTGAAAAAATCAGTAAGTATAATATTTACAGATTTTTTTGAGATGAGTAATTTTTTTTCCTACTGCGATCTCTATAATATAATACCTGATCATTCTATCCTAAAAAACAGAAAAAAAATACACTGATTTTTGAGAAAGAAAAATAACTTGTGATATTTACACTTTTTTGAGAATTTTTCCCCCAGTATATATATATATTTTTAAATCTGTTCTTTTGCCACGATGCTGTATGGCACGAAGTTGTTCGTGAAATAAAAATAATCAAAATTATTATCAATATTAAAATAATTTTAACCATTGGATAACATTCCTAATCTGTATACCAACCTTTTTAAAATTTTTCGTCTTTCGCTGTTCAGTAGCAGTTGTAAGTTTTGCCCGGGAGGCATACAGCTTCCTCTCGTTCTTATTCACCAAGGGTACTCCTTGCGTTTCCATTTGCGAAATTATTACTGCCATATCTTCCCATTCTATAGCATAGTTAACGAAAAAAAAAAACATAAATAACTGATACCTACAGTTTTATGCAAATAATTAATACGAATTCCTACTTCCTTCGCCATGAATTATAGCAGAGCAGCGAATCCTCTTGAGAGGTTTTTTCATAGTTTTGTTGGGAGGAACAATATCAACTCAGACTGGCCAGGAAATTGTAACTGTTTCCTTTGAGCTAATAATGCTGTCGATTTCCTCTTTGCTTCTCTCTGGTGTTAACCACTCAGCGTACCCAATGGCGATTTTTTTCTCCTCGGGAAACTCAAGTGCCAAACAACTCATTTTCACTAACACCGTTGCATTTGATTTTCAACGTTACACATAAAAATATTCTAGTATGATGGAATATGAACGTGTGCAACACGCGAAAAAGGTTGAGAAGTTAGAAAACACGCAATAAATAACAAGTTGTTGGTATATCACAAAAGTTTTCACTGTTTTCGGCCGGTGCTCCGTCCGATGTATTATCACTAAAAATGAAATAAATGAATGGTGTACGAAACTCTATGCCTCTCACTTCAACCGTAAAATCAGAATAATACACCAACTATTAAAATTTATAATAAATACGTTCATGAAAATGTAAAAATGCAAACACTTCACTTGTACTCCAGCCTTTCTTACTGAAAAGTCCAGAACTCCCATCAGGAGCTCCTCGAACAGTGTTATGAATAAATAGGGTTCGATTTACACTATTCATCCTTTCTGGAAAAATATGAGCTAACTCCAGTCATAGAATAAGGGGTGGAAAGTCGGGCTCATTGTTAATAGTTTGTTCATGTTATAATTTTCCATTTTTTCAGTTTTTCCATATAATTTTGCGTGAACTATTTCAATTTTTGAGATAGTCAACTTATCATAATAATGTTTTTTGATTGTCTACTCGAGTTGCATTTATGGTTAAATTATTGCATACGTTTCATTTAACGCACTGTAAATAAATGAAAATAGGATTCATTTTATGTGACATTTCGTTGAAAAAATTTTTGTCGCCAAAGAAACATTGGAGCATTGTGCTGCGTGCCATTTCGTCATAATAGATGATTGAGACGATACTTTGCTCGTTGATATACTTTTGCAACTCTTCACTGAAGTTGGACAAGATGAAAGGGTACTCTTAAGGCTTATTTTGCATAAAACAAAAAAATTTTGATGGAGTAAGGCGCGTATTGTTTCGCTGATTTTTCACTGATACCACCCCAAGACTGCCTCAGATCAGTTTTTGAAATGTTATCGATTTTTTCAGGCGATTTACTAGAGAAATGAAGGTTTCATTTATTCATTTCAGTAGGTAGTTGATAGTTATAATTTTAGTTATTCTTATCTCCATTTCAAGCGAGAATTTTAATCTGGAATTTTTGAAATGAAAAAATAAATACGTTAATGAATGTTGATGGTTATGTAAATGTGGGTCCAAAGCGTCGACAAACACATGTATTGACATCATCGTTTACATACATCGATGATGCTCGATTACATCCGAGCTATGCACACGTTTACGTGAAACTACGTGTACGTACATCCGTCTACGTGTGTTATACGTGAATTACGTACGTACATGTACGATATGTACATAATACATATGTATATTTTAAAAATAGGTGAATCGCAGAGGTGGAATAGTTGAAAAGAGAGCTCGATTAAAAAAACATTACTTGGTATCGCTTTCGCCTGCTTGCCACCACCTACATATTACGTAATCCAAAATTAAAACGAAATTAATGGATATTACCGTTTACCTTCTGCACTCCGCCATGGTGGTTTTTTCTTTTACCAAGTACACGTTATATACACAATATACCATACGTACGATTAAATCATTTTACATTTTACATGCCATGTCTGCCTCCTCACCTCATCTTCAAAATCTGTACATTTACCGGGCTTATTCCGTCGAGAAATTATAAATATCGTATAATGTGGCCCATATTTTCGTGTATGGATAGAGTAAAGCACACTATGTTTGTGGAACACTTACCATCCCCCTCGCGTTCATTATAAATTGAAAAATCGCTCGTGCTCACGTTAGTTAATGTTAATGCATTAGCATAATGTAAGTTTATGGGATGATGTCCGGCAGATAGGTCAACAAAACGAAATTTTAAATTTTCAGAATTGCATTTTGACTTGCATTCAGAGGTAGTGCAAAAAATTCGGGAAAAAAGTACCTACCAAATTAACCTTTTGCCTGTTTTTCAACCGCTTTAGGCGCTCTTTTCGCTGCACGATCAGCTTTATGTGCTTCAACTTAGTTTTTTTGTTTTCGGCGAAGATGAGAGTGCTTTTATGAGGCGGTGACGAGATAACTTTTGCAGTAATATGTCTGGATGATGTAGCTGCAGGCTGGAGTCGCGGAAGGGGTGGATATTCTCAGGTGATGCATGAGTTGATATGGGAGAATAAAGTCGTCTAGTCAAATTTCTTATCTAAAACGTCTGGATAACCAAAGGAAATAACTAACTACGTGTTTTAAATCACGATTATCAATAGAATGTTCACGTAGTTGAGATAAGAGAGCGCCGGATTTCATCTTATTTGAAACAAATAATACGTCGCCGGCTATTTTTTCGTTTTCCCCATAAGCAAAAAAATTAGCTAGAGCACGCCCCGTAGTTTTATATATAATTATATTTTTTTTTTTACAATCATGACGTTCAAAATTTAATAAAAAACTTTAATTTTCAATTTTCTAGAATTTTGTTTATTTTTTGTGTTTTTATTCTAGAAGTGAGATAGTAGAACTTTTCGCGAACACCTATATGTGGGGGATTCGAGCCCCACATTATGTATACGAATTTGTGTCCTTCTCTCGTACGTATCAGAAATTTTAACCGCAAAGCTCTAGATTGGAGTACATAGTTTTGAAGTGAATTAATCAAGTACGTTTATGTGTGGTACGTTACATACTCGGTTGCAGATTTTAAAGCCAACGTTTAGCGAATTGAAAGGAACAGAAAGTGGAATTTCGCTTGGTACGTTTCCACTTGCTAACCACACGTAAACGTGCTATGGCTCGGTTTATATTGAATTTACAGAACCATGCAGTACTCGGTCTTTGTCATTTAGTATTGAGGGAGGTTTAAAATCTGATAGAATTGCGAAAGTGATGAAAGTTTTTGAAGGACGGAACCTGGTAGATGTTTCGAGATTTTTTTTTATTTGTAGAAAAGCAGGATATAGGGTGCGTGGATCAGGTTTACTTTGAAAATATTTAAATTTCACAAAATATGTATAGGTATAAGCTAAGATTTATTGAAAAATTTTCCTTTTCCTCGATGTTATAATACTTACATGTTGTACGTACTTTCCTAAAAGAACCTGATGCGGTGGCTAAACGAAATTCGCTAACAATGTTAGTTTTATTTCCAATGGTGCAAGTGTCCAGAAGAAAACATCTCGGATCAATTTTCTCGCTCGACTGCGCTCATTCTTAGCGGAAAATTGTGCCAATATCGCGCGTACAGATTATGCAAATTCATTTGTACGAAAGCAAGATGCTTGATTACGCGACGACCATGTCCGTGCCCTTATCTAAGGTTATTTTTTTCCCTACCTGAATGAAGTATTAGTACGTGTATTTGACCCACGTGTTGTGTCGCGCCTGCATACGCACGCGTGTACCTGACCAGAAGTAACCGTGACGAGAATTCATTGTGGCATAACGAAAACACCTTTTTAAGTGATGTACACAGTATGTCTTCTGGACGCAATGATGATTTTACGGTGTTTTGGCATGCAATAGTAATTCCATCTGTTGCTACATGTTGCCATTTTATTGTGCATTATTTTTTTTATCGAATGAGTTTCCGTCTCGATCTGGTATTGATTTTCTGACGGACTGAGATAGCGATTTTATTCCTCTAGAAATTTTTATTTTGTATGCTAGATCGAAATGGGCATGAAGGAGTGTTGGGTGGAATTTTTAAACTCGATGACTGTGCATAATATTTTTATCCTTCAGTACTTCGGACATATAATGACTTCGTCACACCAGAGGGAATATTTTCGTAATTATTTTTTTTGTCATTTTTTGTGAGGGGGAGGAGGTGGTAGAGGGCGACTTTGACGACGTGAGAAAGTTACATCAAAATTCTACGGATAAGTCGAAAATTCTAATTAAAAGACTGAGAATATTATTCTCGCTTGGAAAATCAAACGCGTTCTAATTTATTCGTCGAATTAACATTTTTCAATTACCTGCCCATTCTCGAGACGAAAATGGCAAACCCAATCAGGTAGTCAATTTGAAGTGTGCTTATTAAATTTAGACGGCGAGGTAACACGGTCGCAGAGATAAGATACTTTCCTACAAAATAGCCAAATTTGGACAGCTACGTCGCTATACATAAAGAAAACTTTTTCCATTGGAAACGCATTCCCTCCCCCTTGGTTTTTCTTCTCAAGTATCTTGTCTCGATTCTGTATCGTAACATTAACCAAAATGGAAGCCAATGTAATGACTTAGACCTAAGGTAGTCATAAACTTCCGTCTTGTCGGTTACGAAGTAGAAGAACCGATCACACAATAAGAACGCGACGGTAGTAATGTGATAGTGATTTATTCTCACTAAAATGTACAACACTATTTTAATATTAAGTACAACAAAGCCACCACAAGTTCTAAAAAACCAGTACCGCGAGCTTCACGAGCACCGTTTTCTCATACAGCATCACTTAACATGACCAACCAACTACTCGTACTTCTACTAACTCCTGGTACTTCGCATCCGAAAGTAATATGTATATGGTGGGAGGTTTTGCCGTAATATACAGTACTATCTGAGTAATATCATTGGTGCCGGTGCTCCCGCTACAGTCAATATTGGAAAATTTATAAATTTTAGAAGATTTTGGAAATTTCAACAATTTTGAAAAATTTGTCAATTTTGGAAAATTTGTCAATTTTGGAAAATTTGTCAATTTTGGAA
>FIZV01022134.1:0-11528 GCA_900050545.1 Trionymus perrisii | reverse complement strand
ATTTTTTATTTTAAAAATTTTTTCATTTTCTGTTTTGAAAAAATCTATTTTTTAATTTTTTTTTTCAATTTCTCAGTTCTTTCAATTTTTAATTTTTTTCTGAAAATTTTTTTCTACATATTTTTTTTAACTGCGCATGTTTTTTTGGAACTTCGCAAAATGTGCGGAGCTGCACTTTAGTATCCCTGATTGGAAGCCATTTATCGGGCATCTGGATCAATTTTTTCCCAACTTTTATTTCTTCTGGAACCTCCAGTTTGAATAATTTCTATAAATTTCAAAATTCTCCAATATAATAAGAAAATTTTTTGTTATTTTTTTCAATTTTTTAATAATTTTTTTTTTTTTTGAAAAATGAGCTAAAAGTAGAAATTTCTTCACAAAAATGAATCAAATAACTACTTCAGAGCTATTTGGTGTTATCCATTTTTGTCTGACCTACCCTCGATTTTCTCTTTTCTAAATCTTTTCAAAAAATTCATCTTCCAAGAAAACACATCCTCACACTTGGACTTTTCAAAACCACTTTTGACATAATTACGAGACACCGTTTCGCTTTTTCTTCATCATCTAACTGTCGGCCTCCTCGTAAAAAAATTTCAAACGAAAGTGCTCGTAATTCGACGAATAAGATTTAGAACGCTATTAAAATCATAACCGATTCATTTCGATTATCAATTAACGATTTTCACTTTTTCGCTCGGCTCATATAAGTAACGACAAAACGGGCAATAAAATTCGAAGACTGGTCATGACGTATTTGTAATAATGCCCGTGATCTATGACACAGTTATTCTTAGAAAATATTCTCAACCAAGTGCCAGATAAGTACCTATGTACATGGCGGGCTGCAAAAGCACGCTGCAGCGTTTTTCAACCTTCAATTTGGTATTCGAGTTGGCCTGTTAACCCATATTGTCTCCGAATTTCGTCTAAGGCGTATTCTATCGTCGCAGGTGTTGAAATTGAAATTTGTTTGAGTACCCCCGGATGAGGTACACATTTTAGGCTAATTTTCAGGGGAAAAAATTCCAAAAATTTGTCGTTGCATATTTTACCTTCTTTTTTCACTTTCGTGAATTTTATTCAATTTCTCCCAACGATAAAATATCCAAAATTTGAAATAAATTTACCCAATTACCCATCACTTTTTTTTACCTACTGCTGAAAAATAAATCAGACGCAATATGCGTCCATTTTACAGCACAATATGCCATCTATCGAACAATACGATAAAAAATAACACATTAAAGATGTTTTTATAAGGTAGTAAGCGAACGTAATGAAGGCTACATAATTATGTAGAGCCAGCGACGTACAACGTAGGTATTTTCTTCATAAACCCGTTACCTCTCTCGTAATGGTATTATTGAGAGAGTTCACTTCAGTCGATCCGGGGACCTTGAAATTACTAGGAAATTCGCGACTCGGACTAATTTATCTTGCTACTAACCTATACTAACATGAATGATACTAAAGCGTCCGTCGACTTGCGTTTTATTCGCTATCAACAACTACCACACTAAATCAAAATATTTATATGTATTTTCGCGTCCTTGAAGCAGTTGCTTAAACTTTACGGGTTGCGTTTTGTTGTGCCGAATTTTCATTTCAAGTCTACACAAACGCTTTTCCTTCTGACGTGTTCCAATTGCAAAGTGGTTTTCCGAGATTTTTTTGCCACACTTTTCGGTTCTTTGGTTTTGATCGTGGAGTTTTCAACGAGATTAAAGACTGTAGATTTTCATCTTTAATACTTGTGACGTCGTTGAATTAATATTTCATACGTGTGTTATGTATGTACTTGTTTTTTTGTCTCGACAGGTTGTAATGTTGAAGTCGAAACTTTCCTACGATACATTTTCAAAGTTGTAATTTTCATTGAGATTTTTCTTAATGTGTCTGGGCCTGTTGAGATTTTTTTAGCCAAAAAAAAATGAAATTTCATAAATATCGAGTGTTAGTTTCATGTAAGAGGGATGAAAAAATACAATAAAAAAATTGGTAATTAAAATGAAAAAAATAAGTATAAGAATATTTTAAGCTAAAAAAAAAAAAAGATATTTTCCAATTTTTACCTATAAAATCGAAATTTCGGCAAAAATGATTTTTTTTTTTTTTTTTCAAATTGAAATACGCGAGTGCATACCTCAAAATATATAAATTTTCGTACGAAATGAATAATTAATAATAAAAAGATTAAATTTGGTAAGTGCCTGCGAAAAAAAAATGTAAATTATCGTTACCTTATGTAAATTTGAACGCTGGATACGAAATTCGATTACACCGTTCGAAAGTAAATAGAATCATTTATTTGGTCGAGTCACTCACGAGTAAATTCTCGCACCCTCGTTTCTCTCGCTTTCGCTATAATATTTATTTCCATTCAAACACAACGATAATTGCTTTTCTAAAGCATGGTGAAATATTTCCTTCGCCGATATAATTTCAAAATTCGGATACAAATTTTTTAAATGTGTGAAAAAAAAAGTTATACGTGAACCAAAGTGTTGGCAAGGTCCTAGAAATGGAAATGAATGCATACTTGCTTCACAGGCATAGCTTTATAATGAGGAAATTGAAAATATGAAAATTAGATCTACGCTGCTTTTCAATAATTAAAAAATTTAATGATTTTAAAACAATAATAAGTATTAATTAATCCACGTACTCGTAGATGGTGTTACCAAAGTGTAGAAGGACAGGTTTGTGGTGCTGCAATATGGATGATGACCTTGAAAAAATTTTTTCCAACCCATAACGTACTGTATGATAAATGATAATATAGGCTTATACTGGTATATATATTTTGGATTTACATATTAAAAATTCGAAGGGGAGGGGGAGGGAAGAAAAGGAACAGGTGAGGTAGTAGTATTCTAGTCTCACTGTGGTGTAGAAAAAAGGGTAAATTCATTGGGATAATATGGCCACTTTGGGCAGTCTTTATATTTATATTTGGTGGTTTCTTTAAACCCTCAAATTCCTAAAAAATTAAAAAAAAAGATGTCTCAAATTTTAAAAATTTGTGTACCAACATTCGTTCGATAATTCATTAAAAAAATGAGCATAAAATAGTTTAAATCCTTTTCAAACCTTCAATTTGATATTAAATG
The DNA here is from genome assembly GCA_900050545.1 of Trionymus perrisii. Taxonomy (NCBI): domain Eukaryota; kingdom Metazoa; phylum Arthropoda; class Insecta; order Hemiptera; family Pseudococcidae; genus Trionymus; species Trionymus perrisii. Next base: position 8,412 of record FIZV01022134.1, on the reverse strand, counting down.
GTACCTAAAAATGTATTTTTTTTTTATGTTGAAAAGAAAATAAATCAAAATCAGAATTGAGTAAAAAACAAAAATGAATTGTTCTGACATACAACTCAATTTTGTTTTAAAAATATAATCTCATAGGTCCTTTTTCGGATGAACATGTATGTTCCAAGACCATTTAAATTCATTTTAATTTTTTTTTCAACATTTCAAAACATTTTACCAAATTTTCTTCAAGTTTTGTCGAAATTGAATTTTTTTAAATATTTTCTTCTGACAATTTCTTAAAATCAATCTGCGAATACAATTTGTTCAAAATTTTATTTAAAATGTTTTTTTTTTTCAAATGCGTTTGAGTTAGAATTAAGTATTTTTTCAAGTTTTTTTTAACTGCGATTTTTTTTTCAAAAAACATAAAAAATGGCATTTTCAATGTTTCCTAAAGTAGGGGTAAAAATGAAGAATCGCCAAAAGCTGTCTGGTTGTGTTGTATCTGCGTTGTGGCTATATTAATTTTTTTTTAAATTTTTTAAAAATAGGGGATGGGCACGGAGGCATCATTCAAAATTCAGTTGCAGAAAAAATAAAAAATGTCAAATTATTTTCTAATAAAAAGGAACAACTGAGGAAAGAGGCAAAAAATCGAAAGTTTCAGATAATGACCACTCTAGGCCATCTCTCCTGCCAAAACAACATCAGTTGAAAATGTATCGTGCATTTTTTGATTTTTTCCAGTTACTTTTTTATTGGATGGAGAGATGGGTTCTATTCATATTTCTTGCTACATTTATTAATAAATCACATTTCTCAAAAGATTTTTTTTCTTGAAAAAATAATTTCAGGAATCGTTTCAAAAAATTCCCTTGAACTTTTTTTAAATTCTAATTTTTTTGAAAAATTTTCTTGGAAAAAATTCGCAAAACTGTTGTACGTACTTACATTTTTCAAAAATTTTCTTTAAAAATATTTGTGATGAAAATTTGAAACTCGAAAGTTTTCTTTAAAGTTTTTTTTGAAAGAAGCAAAGAATACGTTTCCAAGTTTTTCCAAAAAAATCAAATTTCATCAACTTTTTATTTACAAAAATTTTTTTAAAAGAAAATTGCATTAAATTTTTTTTTTTTATAAAATCTGAATAATTTTATCTATTTTTATTTTTATTTTGCCGAAAATCATTGGTTTTATTTTTATTTTTTCTCTAAGAAGAAAAATAGATGAAATTTCTCCTGAAACAAATTCAGGAATCTTATCAATTTTTTGATGTTATAAAAAATTGTTGTTTTTTTTTGGAGAGAGAGAGAGAGGATAAATATTTTAAAATTTTCCTGAAAAAATCTAAAAATCTTCCCTATATCTGATAGAAATATAATAATTAAAAACTATTTTTGAATTAAATTTTAAAATCCTCTCAAAAATTAATGTAAAAAAAAAATCACAAAAAAATCCCCTAATTTTTTTCAAGTTTCTACATCTCATTTATTTATTTTTTTTGAAAGAAAAAATTCAAAAAAATGTCCCCTCTCATGAAAAAAATATAAAATAATAGGCCTAGGTATACTTTTTGGTACAACCAGGTCCATCAAGAGAAAATCTTCACCTTGTGTGGGTTTTTTGGGCCTTACCCCCCCCCCCCCCTTCACCTTAATCATTTTACATCATTTATCAAGAGTCAATTGGCAATTTATAGTGTTTATTTATTTTGCAAAAATTTCATTTAGAAATTTTTTTTAAAGATAGAAAATGACGTTTGGCTCCTTTTAGATTTTTTTAAGGCCAAAATTGAGAATATTTTAGCTAGCCTAAAATTGCTAATTTTTTAAGTTATTTTTTGGAAGATTCTAATGATTTTTTTCAGTTTTTTCATTTTTTTTTTATACAATTTTTGCTATTTTATCATTTTTAGAACAATGAGAATTATTTTTAAAATATTTCAAACAATTTTCGAATTTTTAAAATACCAATGCAATTTTTTGTATTAATATTCCTTTGTGTTTCCATTTCAATTCCTTTTTTTCTCATTTCATATCTTTTCCCCTTTATTTTTTCGAAAATATCCCGAACAAGTTCAACCAAATCGCGTTTTTTGTTCGTCAGTTTGAAAGTACCTACAAAATGATTCGAAGGCTGAAGTAGGTAAATCACTATAACAGTGTAACGAAATTCTTTCTTGTAATTACTGCCTCTTGCACTCGATAAATAATTTTCGCTCGCAAGCAATGCTATTCTAAATCATATAGCATAGCACCTATCTATTGTTACCTTTGAATTCATCGTCTCGGTTAATTACTGTAATTTAATTTTTAACACCGTATAAAACTGTTCCTGCTTTGGGGCAGCAAAATGCACGGCCGTGGAAAAAATACCCATCAAAACGTTTAATCTGTCGGTAGCATCGTGCATTCTATAGCACGCGACAGTTTGGAAAAAAAATACCGATAAGGTGTAGCAGCATAACTCACCGGGGTAATTCTTCATTCTGTTGGGAAACGCTGTCATGTCAGAGTGGCGGGCGATTTTTCAAAATAACCTACAATTCGGGGCATGAGGAGTGAAAATTGGACACGTGAAAAAGGTTGAGAACGTTCTTATATTCCGGGACATTGCTTCGGCCTTGCTCACGCGATAATCTAGTTTTAATGCACTTAATTGCATCACCGGCACGCCATCGTGCGTTAACGCAGCTGCATATTGCCTTGAACGTTGCACTCTGTGTCACTGGGACTTGGAACTTGGACTTGGCGATTCTTGGACGATGCAGATTGTCCATCATCCTCCCACCTTGGTGTTTCTTTTTGCTTCCTACTCGCTAGAAGAGTTTATGGCAGGGTGCATTATGCTGTTGCTTTGTCTGAACCAGCGCTAGGCGAGGTCTCGAGGTTTCGTGATAAGTTTTCATAAAATTTCCACGGTTTGTTTTACATTCGTAATACGAATGCGTATCTGATGCATAAATTTTATTAATCGTACCAGTGTTGGGAAAAAATTTCCAAGTGGTGATTACTAAAAGTTATAGGTACGATAACAATTTATAAAGTTACTTTTAATAAACACCCTTTGGAAATTTCTTTAAGAATACTGTTACGATTAATAAAAATTATGCATAAGATATCAACTCGTATTATTAATATTCTCGTGGAAATTTTATTACAAAATCAGACTATACGATGAAATAAAATTAGACGAAGGGAAAAACTTCCAATAATAGTACATCAATATAATGTACGTACCAGAAATTCTTCTGAAGAGTTTGAAGGGAAAAAATACATACTCTGGCAGGAATATGATGTATCAAATTTAATTTATAAAATCTTACCTGATTTAATCCATTTTTTGAAAATTCTTCCTCAATTGAACGAATGTACGAACCAAATCTATAACAAAATATATACACGCGCAGGAAATAGACACACTTATCGAGTATAAAAATCGAGGAATAACGAGCATTCGCGTTACACTCGTTGAAATTTGAACCTGCACGTACAAACAATAGTCATATCATTCGAAGCTACTCGCATTGATAAGATTTTAAAACGGCTACTCTGGTAACTGTTCCTGCAAAATACGCCACTATAGTCCAAATTACGTAAATTTTTTACAACCTATCCTAAGGAAATCAAATTTTATGTTGGTTTTTTCTATAACTCGAATTGGAAAAGGGGCGAAGGTTGTCAAAAAATCTTGAGCGAATTTTTCTAAAAGCTGGAAGTTCGCTCTACAAATGAAGGAAAATGTAATCGATTTCTTAGCACAAATGTAAAAAAATAAACAAACGTAATTTCGTTAATTGAAAAAGTTTATTTAAACAATTTTGTCATTAGGTACCATTTAAAAAAAAAATTATTTATTTTTCCTTTAAGTAGGTATTTAATTTTTTTTAAACCACAACGTCCAAATTAAAAAAAAAAAATCTTTCAAACTCACTTTTCGTTGTTTTAGGTCTCAAATCAATTTTTGATTCTTTAAAAGCAATTTTAAATTTTTATAAAATAGGTCGATGCCTCGTTTCCAATTTTTTCTTATTTTTCAATTTTTTTTTAATATAGGAAAACTTGAAAAACACATTTTAATTAGGTATTTATTGAAAATTTTGCAGATAAAATAATAAGTGAGTGAATATTATGATCAATTTTTTGCATGTTTGCTAAAAAATTCAAATTTTTATTTTTATTCACCAATGACCACAATTTTTAATTTTATTGAAATTTTAAAAACCGAGATGTTGAAATTTCAAAATTTTCTAAAATCATTTCAAGCTCACTTTTCGTTGTTTTAGGTCTTAAACCAATTTTTGATTCTTAAAAACAATTTTAAATTTTTATAAAATAGGTCGATGTTTCGTTTCCAATTTTTTCTTATTTTTAAATTTTGGAAAAATTGAGAGATATATTTTAATTGATTATTGAAAATTTTGCGGCTAAAATAATAAGTGAGTGAATATTATGATTAATTTTTTGCATGTTTGCCAAAAAACTCAAATTCAAATATTTATTCACCAATGATCACCATTAAAATTTTTTTTTGGAAATTTTAAAAATCAAGATGTTGAAATTTCAAAATTTTCTAAAAAAATTTCAAACATTTTTTTTTTTGGTTATTTTGAGATTATTTTTTTTATATACCTTTCTGAATGATTATTTTCAAATTTTTTGAAAATAAACTGGGGATGTTTCCAAAAATTTTCAAATTCTCGTAATTTTTTGAAAATTTTAAAACTTGAAAATAATTTAAAAGACAATTTCAATTGCTGAAAATTTTGTGTTTGAAATTTGAAGTTGGTGAACATGATTAATTTTTTTCTCGGGTTGTTGTGTTAAGAAATTCTCAAATTAAACTTATTTACCATAAAAAACCTATTTTATCACGTTTTTGTCAATTTTTTGAAATTAAAAAAAAATAGAATTTCAAAATTCCTGAAAATTCTTCCAAATAAGATTGCTTTGTCATTTTGGGATTTTGATTTTTTTTACAATTTTAAATCTTTATGAGATAATTTATACATTAGATACCGAAGAATTTTAATTGTTTTTTTCGAATTAAAAAAAAATAGTTTTTTTTTTTTAATTTTTCCAAATGAAAAGAATAAAAAACACATTTCAACTGCTGCAAATTTAAAATTTAAAGAAAGTTTTAAATTTTTCAAATATATATTTTTTTAATTTTATTTAGGGTGTTTATAATTGCATGATTATTACACCCATCGGAAAAGTGATTTTTTAGATCATATTAGTGAGGTTTAGTTTTCTTATTAAGTCTATGAATTTTTGATTTTTCAAATATGAAACGGAGCCTTTTTCAAAATTTTTAAAATATTAAAAATTTCTTCTGCTTTTAAAATCTTAGAAAATTGGAGAAAACCCGAAAATCATATTTCAACAGATGAAAAATTCGTGGAAATTTTTTTTAAGTAAAATTGGTGAATATTATGATCAATTTTTTTCTCAAGTACTCGTATTTCAGAAAAATGAAAATTTTTGAAAAACTTGAAAAAATTATGAAGTTGAGAGGTGATTTTCAATCGTTTTTGGGCTTCGAAGTTTTTTTTTTATTTTTTTTGAGAAATTTCAAATTCTGAAAAAAATACTCTTTCATATTATTTCATCGTTATCCAAGCTTTTAATTTTTTTTTTCAAGATTCTGAAAAAAATATTTAAAAACATACTTCAACTGATGAGTATTTTTTATCTAAAATTTGAAGTAGGTAAATATTTTTTTAATCATCCACTAAGTCAATAAATTCTCAAATTTTTAGCAATTTTTTTCGAAAGAGGGTAGCCGGGTAAGATAGGTGAATTTTCCCCCGGCTGGGATTTTGAAACTTTGTAGCGGAAGTTGGTTTTTATGGTCTAAAAACTCGCTGGTAAAAATTTCAGCCACCTACCTCACCCATACCCCGATCTAGGGCCCTAAATGTTCCCAAAATGTGGGTTTTCATTGAAAATTTCCATTTTATACATCTCTCAACCGAATTTTTTCAAATTTGCAGGGATGATGGACCATACCATGGGTCATCCCTAGAAATTTTTCATCTTTTTTCGATTGATTTTTCGTACTGAAATTAGATCTCTTGTTTTGGGGGAAACATTTGAACGTAAAACTATAGAACATTAGTCGAGTTGGAATTTTCAGTGATGACCACTCCTCCATCCTTTTAATTCGTTGCAGATGTTATGTTTTTGGATTCTTTTGTATTTTTATAATGTTTTGTGATTTCGTGAAATCGGGAAAAACAAAAAACACTTATCTCATAAAATTTAACGTAGATTACGACCACAAAGTTTGAAAAAGATCGAAGTGATAGATTTTTTTTGTTCGTTGAATCCATATGGAATGGGCCATATGCATGCTCTTATCGTATGTTTCTGGCCACGAGGGACGGACGTGAGGGAAAACAAAAGTACCTGTTTAAGGAAAGAAGAAAAGACGTAAGACTGGATAACGAAGGATGTTCCAGGAATAGAAGGCAAAAAACGAAAAGGCAGCCGTGTGAACAGAGACAATACGAGCGGTTAGGTTTGTTTGATATTCGGGTGAGATTAGCGGGGACGCCACAATGGTGTCAAAAAATTCTAAAGTTTGATGCTTTAATCACGAGTAAAATTTTGTAAATTTTCTGTAAATTTGAAAAAAAATGTGTTTTTGAAATTTAAAAATTTTATGAAATTCTTCCAATCCCATTCAAAGTTGTTTTGTAGCTTCAAAAATTTTTCTAATTTTTCAAAATAATTTTTTTTTTTTTTTTTGAATGAAGAATGATTTTTTTCATTTTTGAATTTTTTCCATTTCTCTTAAAAATGGAGAAAAATTGGAAAACACATTTTAACGATGTACTGAAAATGGGAAAATTATAGTGTCTAGAATTTAAAATACGAGGCGAATATTTCAAACATTTTTTTTTCAACTAACGACACCAAAAAAATCTCAAATTTAAATTTCCAATCACCTGATATTTTTTTTGGAAATAATTTGAAAAAAATGTCATGTAAAAATTTCAAAATTTTCTAAAATTCTTTCAAACACATTTTCCAGTCGTTTATTGACTTTAAAAAAATGAACGATATTTTTCCGCCTTTTTCAAAAAAAGTTGACTCGTTTTCTCATTCAATCTTACTTCCCCTCCACCTCCCTCCATTTCATCATAATTCTCGCGTACCTATTTGGAATTGGAAAAACTCCATTTTAATTATCTTTATTGTTGGGTAAATATTCGTGTTTACTGTTCGTATTTCGTACACGTATTAGGTATAGGTACATACGTCTACGTACCATCGAAGTAGATAAATATAGAAAACCAGTATGTATAGATGACGGTTCATCGTGGACACGTGTGGATTTGAAAAATAATAAAATAATCATGATAAAAGCATGCGTCTTGTTAGCGCGCGGATAAACAATGGCAACGCAATAGTGGCGACATGCGTTCATACGCTTCGTCATTAATGAACATAACATGGGTATGATTTTTCTCCTGTAAAACGAAACGATGTTGGTAAAAATTGAAAGTGAGAGGTTTGTGACGTAGGTTTAGGTAACTTACCTACCTATACGATAGCGAATTCACTTGTTGGTTTGGTACCTGATCATCGATTGAATTGTTTGTCGGTATTGCAGGGAACTGGTGACTGGTTCGGTCGAATAAATGTAGGTATTTTTCAGAAAAATATTCGAATTTCGATACGAGACTTGAGATGAGTAATTTTTCTAAGTGTAGAGCTTTCGGCTGAGTAAAGATCTAAATAAAGAAATCGTTAGGAGTGGTATTTTTGGGCAGCATGTTCAAAGATCGAGGTCTTTTGTCAACCTGTATACCGTCTTTTGTAAGATAATATATTTTGCGTCTTTTGTTAAAATTGAAACAATGTTATCTAGTTGAAATGATTTATTATATTCGATGAATAAGTTTTAAAACAAATATTAACGATTTTTTTCCTTCTATTGTTTGTTACAGAATCTGTCGACAGACCTGATTATTGGAATCGTTGTTTGGAGTAGGTATGTACTATGTACTCAGCTAATGTAAATATTATATATATTTTCCCACAGATTTAAACGATAATTTAAGTAAATACTGCAATCAAATGTTGATCCAAAATGATCGTAACGAATTGAATTTCTATAAAGGTTCAAAATTCGAAGTCGTCGTAGGAGTAGAAGGCTCGTAATCGTGAAAAAAATAGGATTTTTTTGGCTTGAAAAATTGGATTAAAAAATTTGAAATGAGTTTTTACTCGAAAAAATTTGGAAATTTTTTACTCAAAAAAAAAAAATAGAAAAAAATAGTTTGTTTCAAAATATTTGGAGATTTTTGCTTCAAACAAATTTTTTCTTTTTAAATTGAAAGATTTTTCACAAAAAAAAAAAAAAATTGAGAGCACCTGCTAATTTTTTTTTTTTTTTTTTTTTCAAAAAAAAAATCTTTTTATTTTCTTT